>BPLR01015299.1:0-105735 GCA_021605095.1 Caerostris extrusa
GTTACGTATTACAATTGACAACAAAATTTGGAAATCGCTTTTTTAATCACCAAAATCGTACAGAACTTTACATGATATTTCCACAATGAAAAATTTGTTATTGTTTATATATTCTTACTTTCTGTATGCCGTTTTTAAACGTTTCTTTATTTCCCCCTTAAATTAAATACATCATCATCATTGGCGCAAATAGCTCCATGGTGGGCCAAGGTCGTCTACCTACTTTCAGATTTCTATTAATATATTTTGTTTTTATGGGTAGGGTTGTTAGCCTTTCGCAAGATGCTCTACAGTTATATTAAACCGGAGCCTATGGTTTAAAGTGGATTGCGAACCACCACACACATCCATGGCACGTTTAAAACTGAAATGGCAAAATATGAATGCAAGCCACCAATATTACACTTAACGCCCCCACACCATATTACACTTAATAATGGTGTATTTGCTTATGGATAAACTTTTACCTTATCAGTGCAGCAACAAATGATATTAGGTCATTGCTCCCAGTATTCGAAAGTATTAAAAATCAAAGGGAATATGAATTTATTTATTATTAGAATTTATTAAATATACATTTATGATTAGTATACATGGAATATGAATTTATTTTAGGTGCATTGTTTCAAAAATAAGCCAATCTTTGACTTGGTTTAGCTGAATTAACAGCGTTTCGTTTACATTAAATATTGATATAAATTATGAACAAATATAAAGCATCAGTCAAGCAAAAAAAGATATTAGGTCATTGTTCCCGGTATTCGAAAATATTAAAATCAAAGGGAATATGAATTTATTTATTATTAGCATACATTAAATATACATTTAAGATTAGTATACATGGAATATGAATTTATTTTAGGTGCATTGTTTCAAAATTAAGCCACTTTGACTTGGTTTAGCTGAATTAACAGCGTTTCGTTTACATTAAATATTGATATAAATTATGAACAAATATAAAGCATCAGTCAAGCAAAAAAAGATATTAGGTCATTGTTCCCTTTTTGTATTCGAAAGTATTAAAAATCAAAGGGAATATGAATTTATTTATTATTAGAATTTATTAAATATACATTTATGATTAGTATACATGGAATATGAATTTATTTTAGGTGCATTGTTTCAAAAATAAGCCAATCTTTTGACTTGGTTTAGCTGAATTAACAGCGTTTCGTTTACATTAAATATTGATATAAATTATGAACAAATATAAAGCATCAGTCAAGCAAAAAAAGATATTAGGTCATTGTTCCCGGTATTCGAAAATATTAAAAATCAAAGGGAATATGAATTTATTTATTATTAGCATACATTAAATATACATTTAAGATTAGTATACATGGAATATGAATTTATTTTAGGTGCATTGTTTAAAAATAAGCCACTTTGACTTGGTTTATCTGAATTAACAGCGTTTCGTTTACATTAAATATTGATATAAATTATGAACAAATATAAAGCATCAGTCAAGCAAAAAAAAAAAAGATATTAGGTCATTGTTCCCGGTATTCGAAAGTATTAAAAATCAAAGGGAATATGAATTTATTTATTATTAGTATTTATTAAATATACATTTATGATTAGTATACATGGAATATGAATTTATTTTAGGTGCATTGTTTCAAAATTAAGCCACTCTTTGACTTGGTTTAGCTGAATTAACAGCGTTTCGTTTACATTAAATATTGATATAAATTATGAACAAATATAAAGCATCAGTCAAGCAAAAAAAAAAAGATATTAGGTCATTGTTCCGGTATTCGAAAATATTAAAAATCAAAGGGAATATGAATTTATTTATTATTAGTATTTATTAAATATACATTTAAGATTAGTATACATGGAATATGAATTTATTTTAGGTGCATTGTTTAAAAAATAAGCCACTTTGACTTGGTTTATCTGAATTAACAGCGTTTCGTTTACATTAAATATTGATATAAATTATGAACAAATATAAAGCATCAGTCAAGCAAAAAAGATATTAGGTCATTGTTCCCGGTATTCGAAAATATTAAAAATCAAAGGGAATATGAATTTATTTATTATTAGCATACATTAAATATATATTTATTACTAGTAAATATACATTTATTATAAATATACATTTATTACTAGTAAATATACATTTATTATTATTATACATGGAATAGGAATTTATTTTTGGTGTATTATTTTTAAAAATAAGCCAATCTTTAAATTGATTTATCTGAATTAATAGCGTTTTGCTTATACTAAACATTGAAATAAATTATCAACAAATATAATTTTTCTGATTTTTTATGGCCACGAAAACCATTTCAACTAATCTCTTTGGAAGTTAAATGTCCATCGTTGTAAACTTCGCATCAAATTTCTCAGGACAATTCCAGGATTTCTCCCGAGAAAGCATTCCAGTAGGCGGATTTTCTCCCACTCGGTGTGGACATGAACCCTCCACATGCACCATGGACCTCCACCCCCTCACTCCGCAAATTGTCTACCTTCAGCAGACCGTGTATTCTTGAGCGGCGGTTGCCATGGAGACTGGATGGTAACGTGATCCCGACTTCTTCCATGTCACTTTCACCATCGTAGATGAAGAATGAAAATCGAGTATTCATTACTGAATCAAAATGTCAACGCCGTGGAGAAAAAATGGATTCGTTATCAAAATCGAATTGGTTCTTCTTGATAAATTGAACAACAAACATCTAGAAATTGCTTTTAAGATGCAATATAGCGTCTAACTTTACATAATATATATAATTGAAATGATTCTAGGATTATTGTCTATATTTCTTAATTTCTATATGCCAGTTTTAAAGTACTTTATTTTTTCTTTTAAATTAAATTAATATACATGACTAAATATTAACATTTAAGTAAGGTATACTTCATTATCTTAAAAAAAGTCTTATCTCTGAGAGAAATTAGATTCATTATCAAGATCAAATTTACTACTTCAGGCAAATTGAGAAACAAGTATTTGGAAATAGTTTGGCTTGTCACTCTGCTGTCATTTTTTGTACATTTTAGGCTAAATTAGGCCGGGACCTATAGTTTAAAGCATTCCGAAAGACAAACGAAAATCAATGCTACCGCCAGGATTCGAACCTGAAGCATTAAAGACCAAAACACTAACCAATTAGCCATCAGGCCGCTTGACAATCGTTTTTTAGGATATCGAATCAAATTTTACATCGAATATAATAAAAATCAAGAAATATTGTTTATTTTTCAATTTTTTTTTTGGGAATGGGTTTGAATTTTTAAAATATCTTAAATTAAAATTAAATAGCTTAGTATTTAATAAGGTTATAAAATTAAGAATCCAATATTTTAAATTCCAATGGCCAGAGCGAAATTGGATTCGTTAAAAAGATCAAAGTTAATTATTCATTGCAATTTAGGTATGAATAAATTTTTTTTTTTTTTAAATTCACTATAGAGCCAAACTTAGATAGGTTATAGTATATACAAAAAAAAAGAAATAATTACTTATATTGCTCAATTTCTGTATGAGTTATTTTATTATTTCATTTAAAAAAGTTGAATAATTTCATATTTAAAATATTTACATTTATTTAAAAAAGCAATAAGTATTGCTCAATAAACTTTAAAAATAATTACACAGTTGCTTTTAGAAGTATTACGCAATTTCTATATGAGGTACTTTATTAATTTAGTTAATTAAAGCTGAATAACTCGACATTTACAAAAGTTAAAATTGGATTTTTCTTACATAGATTTAACATAAAATAACTTTGATACCTTTTTTTTAATTACAGCCCTAATATTATATACTTTATACCAGCAATGACCTAATGAACAGCGCATTCAGTTTTCGAACTAAACGGGCTCATTTCGTTACTTGAGGAACAATTCCAAACTCAAGCTTCCATGTGTGTACTGTAATAAATTTTAGCCTGGAATATTCTTGAGTGTGACTGCAGGATGAGAATGGTTGTAAAATTCAAAAATACCATACTTGGAGATGTATGACTCCAGGGTTAGAAGGATTTAAAGTCTAGAGATACCATATTTGGAGATGGGAGGCTTCAAGTTGAGTATTTATATTGCTACATATTTATCTTGTGGACCAACCACTACATTTCGAGGCCCATCTTGTCGACCAACCCTTACTGTTACCTGTGTACTGTGATAAATTTTAGCCTGGAATATTCTTGAGTGTGACTGCAGGATGAGAATGGTTGTAAAATTCAAAAATACCATACTTGGAGATGTATGACTCCAGGGTTAGAAGGATTTAAAGTCTAGAGATACCATATTTGGAGATGGAGGCTTCAAGTTGAGTATTTATATTGCTACATATTTATCTTGTGGACCAACCACTACATTTCGAGGCCCATCTTGTCGACCAACCCCTTTTACTGTTACCTGTGTACTGTGATAAATTTTAGCCTGGAATATTCTTGAGTGTGTGACTCCAGGGTTAGAAGGATTTAAAGTCTAGAGATACCATATTTGGAGATGGGAGGCTCAAGTTGAGTATTTATATTGCTACATATTTATCTTGTGGACCAACCACTACAGACCCATCTTGTCGACCAACCCTTACTTGTCGAGAACCATCTTTCGACCAACCCTTACTGTCGAGACCCCATCTTTGTAGACCAACAATCTTGTCGAGACCCAATTTGTAGACCGTTACTTGTCGAGACCCAATTTGTAGACCAACCATTATTGTCGAGACCTAACGTAGACCAACCATTGTTGTCGAAACCAACGCCTCTTCCTCATTCCGATATACAAACAGGCACTACTAGGCCTGCCTATGTCAGGAAAAATGAAAATGCTCCAGATGTTTACATTTTCTTTACATACTTTAATTTAAGTTCAAAAAGAAAAGGAATCACTTGTTAAGCCATCCAAAATAATAAAAATAAATGCATAAATCCTATATGCTTATTCTGTAACCTTAAGAATTTCAATTTCTTCTTCAATTCCTTTCTAAAAATGGGGGAAATAGCGAACGACGTACCGAAATTGATCTTGTAAAAAGAAAAATTAAATAATATACAGCAACAATGGCATAACTGCATTGATTTGAATATTCTGAAAATTTTCTCTATAGAAATGAACCGTATTGTTTGTGAAAATAAGATTACATCCTACCTTAAGGGATATTATGAAAGGTGGAAATGTTGTTAAGAAGAATCTCTTCGAGTAAATAAGTATGAAGTAATTCAAAAAACACGCATTCTTTTATAATCGGATTATGCACTGTTTGAAGTTCATCGTTAAAATAATCTGTTTAAGGAAGAGAAAACAACACCTGTCACTTCAACTGCTTCTTAGTACATGCACAAGTTTTTTGATTACAGCAGCTTAAAGTTTTCGGAAAGATACATGCATTTAAGTACTACATGCTTGTGCAAAGCGTATGATTTTATTTTATTTTAATATTTAAACTTCCAGCATAGCATTTCGCTAATTAGAAATACTATTGATATTAAAAAATGTATATAGTTATGTTTTATGGTAATCTTTGCGAACTTGAGTTTAATTCGTTCCAAGCATCGTGAAATTAAAATTCACTAAACTGATTTTTTGCTTAAAAAGTGTTCTTTATTCATTTTTATTTAAAAAAAAGAACGAATCCTTTGAAATACAATTAAAATAGGATCCATTAATTTCACAGTAAAAAATTGAACCAACAATAGTATTTAATAGGTTATTAATTACTATTACAATTACTACAATTGCTATTACTTTTATTACTTAGTGTTATTTCTCTGATGGGATGCTTTTCAAATGCTTGTGATAAATAAAGTAAATATGAAAATGATTGTGTAAATTAATTTTCTGAAAGTATTTCAAAAATTAAGAAATCGTTGCATTGCTATATTATAAAATGGCAATGTTCTTTAAATTATGAACACTTATTGAACATTAGGATCTCGTAAAGCAAATAAAATAACAAACTTACCACGTGCTTTTTAGCATGTGTGGACCAACATTCTAGCATGAGTTCTGTAGGGGATTCTTTAGAGTTCTGACTTTACTTTAGGGTTCAGATTGTGACCTGTTTTCCGTTCCAAATGGAATAGCTAAATCAGCAATATTTTGTAACGAACATTTTGTTTGTTTAACATGCGATTTAGTGAAAGTTGCAAGGGAAAAAATTGCCAAAGAACAAGTGGAATCTTAAAGTGCAGAACTTCTCATAAGAAATGCACAGAAAGAATGTAAGTTAAATCACTACTTAAAATATTACTTATCTCGTGAGCCAAGAGAAACTTACATTCAAAAAATTTATTTAAGATAAATATTCATTTTTAGTTGTATGCCTTTTTTCAGATTTACACGAAATTTGATTAGAAATATAAGATGATTTGCCATTGTAAAAATCATACTTTGTATTTCATTTTGAATTTCTGGTTTTCTGACTGTAAACAGAGCATTACATCAATTGTTTGGGAATACTGCAAAGTTTAAAGTTTCCATTTCACCAAGTCACTTTTTCCGCTCCAAATAGAATCGCCAAAAGGGTGATAACAGTTAAATGTCACTTGCACAGTTAAATGTAAACTGTAAACCGCCGCGACCATTTTGTTTGCTTAGATTTGGTTTGGTTTGTCGATCTACGGTCATTCATTTTATGCACACTTTAGGCTAATTATATCGGGAACTTCTTATTGTAGATTATACGGAGATCCTTGGCCGCGTAAGTAAAATAGATAATTAAATGCCCTTTTTTTAAAAAAAAAATTATTTATTTAAAAAAAATTATAAAATGAAAAATAACAAAAATTTATAAAAGGAATTACAGTTAAAGTGATTAGATTGGGAACTACAGTTAAAGTGATTAAATTGGGAACAACAGTTAAAGTGATTAGATCGGGAACTACAGTTAAAGTGATTAGATTGGGAACTACAGATTCCGAACCACTAACAAACATCTATGGCACAGCCAGCATTCCGAACCTGTTGTTTGTTCAGGAGGGAACTTGGCAAAAATAGCAATTGAAAAATGCCAAATAAACAAGCAGAATCCCAATTTTCTCAACATATTTAATGTTTCAAAATAGGGTTTAAAGATCACGTATGTTTATGAAAGTTCATTTTACCATCCCTAAACATTATATATTAAAATTTTTGTTTTGGAAATAACTACTTACATTTGTATAAGTGCTAGAGAATATAAGGGAAATAGTTAGATTTGTATAAGTACTTGTGGGAATAAGAGAAGTACTTACTAACTTAAGTACTCAGGGAATGTATAAGTACTCAATGGAATAAGTACCAGACATAATTCAAGGGAAATATATTCATATACGATACACTGAATTACCCAAAATTAATCAACCTTATTCTGAATTAACCTTACACAAGCATTTACAACTATAATATGATGCTTATAAAAATAAATAATATTAATAAAATTTTTTACACAAAATAAAACACCACACTGAAAAGTAAAAAAGATAAACGGATTGAGTAAAATTTTAAATAAAACTAATAAAAATAAATACCTCAATTTCCATTGAAATCCCAATTTTACATCGATTAAAAATATCATAAAATAATGTCTATATATTTTCTATTACATAATAAAAATCCTTCTGGTTTATTTTAGTATTCAGTAATGTTGTTTTTAACAAGAAGAAATATTTAAATTGGTTTTTGTCATGAGTTTAAAATTCATGAGACCAGATTTTTAAATTTATCAGCATATTTTGAGGATAAGGTCATTATTTGGAAAGAAACTTAAATAAGATTCAAATCTAAAGAGATCTGTTAAAAATAGAGCACGTTGTTTAGTTTTACATCAAATGAATGGAAATCGAGTTTCTTTACATATTAATAGCTGTTACTTTTTATATTTAAAAGTTTTATAACTGTAGTTTACATAAGAATTTCAAAAATCTAATGTTGTTTTGTATTAGATTAAGAAATGATGAAGTAACTGTTATACGCAATTTTTTTCTGTTGCAGCATTTTTCCCACGGGAAAGATATAGCATTTCAGTTCTTAACGGAAAGGAATGTATATTCTTTAACAAGTGCATAATAAAATTTATCATTCAAATCAGACAGCAGATAAGCAGTATCATGGATATTTATATTGCATACAATTAGTTTCTTGTACTAATGAGAACAACCTGTCACTCAAATCTGACAGCATATACATCATGAAATTACCGTAAGTTCGACCTCCACAAACAATTACAATACAGAATTAACTAATCACTTGAAACAATTAAAGATGTAATATAGACTATGTGATGAATTGTTGCATTGGGATTGTTGATAGACCATGGGCAGAGGAAGTGTCCACTCCAATGAGAAGAGAGAGAAACTGACTCCCCCTCTTTGACGGATATTCTTAAAGGGAGGTTTTTGGAGAAAAAAGAGTGTTTTGCAATGAGTCGACAAGAAGTGTTGTCTTTTTCTCTGAAATGACTGAGCAAGCCTGTTTACAAAGTGAGCCTCTTGTAGTTTTGTGTATCACGCCATGTTATAATTAAGATCTGTCATAGACCGTGTGCATTTTATACGCCGAAGACTCGAAAACTCTGAAAATCTCAGACCTTGAGTGAACTGCACTTGTGTATCTAATTTGTATCTTTAATTTTCATTTCTTTGTAATAGAGTTCTGTATATATATATATATATATATATATATATAATGTACAAATAAAAATTAAAATGTTCCCATGAACCTGAAAGTGGCTCTCTTCTTGAAGTCTTTATGGATACAGTATAGACAGAGACATCACACTGCATTTTTATTCTATAAAAAATTGGAAAAATTCACATGCAATTTAGATATTTGAATAATTTTTGAGATTTGATACTATAAATGTTTAAACAATTCTTTTAAATACTGCATACATTTAAATATCAGTACACAGAAATAAGGCAATAGAATAATTTGCAAAATGTCAAATAAATCAGATATTTATTTTTATTCCTCATTATCAGAAAGAATTTTATATTATCAATAAATATAGACTAGCAGTGAGGTATAAAAATATAAATAATAAATGATTATTAAAATGTTAACCATCTATTAAAAATAAATCAATTTCTTTCAAAAATATACCAACAACTGTGAGAAATTTTAATACTTATGTATGAGGTATTAAATATGTTTTCCCTCTTTTGAAAGCACAGCAGAATATTACTCCCACCATCAACAACAACTCCCACACACCTTGCAGTATACGATCATTACGCAGACCCCAGCAATTCAGTCCATCACTGAAAACAAAAAACTCCCTTCCCATCAAATTTACTTAGCATTATCTCTTCGTTAAAGTGCTGCTTCCACCTCCTGAAAGTAAACTGCACCGTTCGCACCTCTGTCGCGCTGGAAAACTAATGGTCCAAATCTTCTGCGAGATAAGTTAAGTCCCTGCTCAAAAGATAAGACTTAAGAGATGGTGCTTCAGCGTTTGTTTTCCTTAAACTAATGCCGAAAACTTCTACTTATCTCTTTTCAACGATGCAGCCTGCCTTCAGGCACTGAGACATGTTTTGAAGGGTGGAAGTGCTGCCCTATGTTACTTCTTGGAGACATTTTCTCTAGGCTGTGTGTGTGTGTGGGCCGATAATTAGTTTGTAACTTCTGAAAGAAACCGTAATTCTGCGTTTCAAAACTTCATAAAGGTGCTCTTATCGATAGGACAGGATGCCGAAGAAGGAAAAAAATGTTGTTGTTTTTAAAAGTTTGTGGCGTTATCGTAATTTTCTTTTTGCTTTTCAGTGAAATAGTCGTTTGTGTTAAAGGATTTTGTTTTTGTTTAAAGAATAGTATAGTTTATATTGTTAATGAATTTTAGGGTTCTCAATATATTTTGACTTGCAAATGGTAATTTTTTTCTTGTACAGTCATGTTCTTTGTGGATAAATTTATTGATTCGATGATTGACTTTAATGATATCAGGTTGGCCTCATTACAATAGGTACTTTAAAGCATTTGGCTCATAAAATTTCGCTTCTTTTTTATTACACCATGACACTCATGTGCTGTCCTGTATTCTATGAACAACGGAGATTGTAGCCTTCTAGATGGGTTAAAAATACCGGAAAATCATCAGTGCTATAAATAGGATGGTAATAAAAACATAACGAAAACTAGATTCACACACGCACAGAAACTTATGTTAAGAATTTCACATTGCAAACCCAAGAAATATCGCAATGTTTAATTTTTCCATATGCAAGCATGTCCTTTGTAAATAAATTCGTTGATTCGATGACTGATTTAGATGATGTCCGTTTTGCTTCATTGCAATAGTGTCTTCATCATTTCGTTCATAAATTTCACTTCATTTTTGTTATTACACCACGACACCCATGTGCTGTCTTGTACACTATTTCCCCTTCACCCTTAAACTAATGCCGAAAACTTCTACTTATCTCTTTTCAACGTTGCAGCCTGCCTTCAGACATGTCTTCAAGGGTGGAAGTTCTGCCCTATGTTACTTCTTGGAGACATTTTTCTCTAGGCTTGTGTGTGTGTGGGCCGATAATTAGTTTGTAACTTCTGAAAGAAACTGTTATTCTGCGTCTCAAAACTTCATAAAGGTGTCTCTTATCGATAGGACAGGATGATGAGATCGAAGGAAAAAAAAAGTTGTTGTTGTTTTTGAAACTCTGCGGCGTTATCAGTTAGTTAGAATTTTCTTTTTCTTTTCGGGGAAATAGACGTTTATGTTAAGAATTTTTCAAGTTTTTCTTCTTCTTTAAAGAATGCTGTTGTTAATGAATAATATAGCTTTTATTATTAGTGACGGTTTCTCAAAATACTTTGACTTGAAAATGGTAATTTTTTTTTTTTTCCTTGTACAATCATGTTCTTCGTGGAAAAATTCGTTGATTCACTAATTGATTTTTATGATGTCCGTTTTTGTCTCAATATAATTGGTACTTTATCATTTGGCAATTAAAATTTCACTTTATTTTTATTAGACCAGGGCATTCATGTTCTGTCTTCTGTACTATGAACAAAGGAGATTGTAATCTTTTAGCAGGGTTATTTATAGTGGAAAATCGGCATTACTATAAATAGGATGCTGATGAAAACATAACAAAAATTATATTCACACACAAGTAGAAACTTATGTCAAAGCATTTTACATTGCAAACCCAGGAAATATTGCAATGGTAATTTTTTATTCATATACAAGCATGTTCTTGATTGATAAATTTGTTAATACTAAGATTGATTTGGATTATGTCCGTTTTCTCTCAATGCAATCGCCACTTTATCATTTGGCTCATCACGTAAGCATTTTACACTCCTGTCCATAAATTAAGGATAATGAAGTTCAGGCAAAGAAAGAGACAGAAGCAAAACAAATTTGACTTATTTGTAAAGTCTATTTATTAAACAAAAAGGTAAAGAGCAAAAAAGAGGCTATATGTTTGAGATGATTAATAAAAATTGCGATTTTACTCCCTGGAGCAAATTTCCAAAAAGAACCTATTTACAAAAAACAGTATAACATGGTTAGTATGATGGTTAATATGGAGTATGTCTCCCGGACGATGCAATATAGGCCTTACAACGCCTAGGCATGCTGAGTATCAATTTATCAATCTGATCTTGGGGAATATTACACCACTTATCAAGCAATGCCCCCGAAGTTCCGGTTGAAAGATGGGAGGGGGTTGACGGGCTGCAACTCGTTGGCCAAGCATATCCCGCACATGCTCTATTGGATTCAAGTCCGGTGAGTATGCTGGCCAATCCATACGGGGATATCCTCCAATTGAAGGCATTCGTCTACAATGTTTGCACGGTGAGGACGGGCGTTGTCATCCATAAACAGAAATTCAGCACCCATGGCGCCCCGAAACAAACGTACATGTTGTTCCAGAATGACATCCCTATAGATGTGGCCTGTCATCGTTACACTCTTAACATGCAGGTCATTTCTGGAACCAAGAATAATTCCTCCCCAAACGAGCCATCCTGCACCACCGTAACGGTGTCGTTCAATGGTGTTCTCTTGGTGGTAACGGGTACCTGGCGCTCTCTCCATATGAAAGTCCGGCGAGAATCAGACTGCATACTAAACCTGGACTCGTCGGTAAACATCACACAAAACCACTGTTGCTGTGTCCACAATGCATGCTCTCTACTCCAGGTTAATCGCGGGCGGCAGTGAGTTGCGGTAAGTGGAACACATCTGACAGGCCTACGAGCATATAGACCAATGTGCCCTAAGCGTCTGTACACGGTCTGCCTTGAAACTGTCGTACCGGTAGCTGAAGAGAGCTGACGAGACAGGTCTGATTCTGTGCTCCGTCTGTTTCTTTTGGCAGTAACTGCAGTAACAGTAACTAAATACCGGTCCTCATTCGGCGTTGTAACTCGGGGACGACCTGTGCTGTAACATCTACTCACATTACCATCATTTTGGAATCGGTGTCAAAGCCTGGAGATGACACTCTGGGCGATTCCAAGTGCCTCGGATACTTCCAGCTGGGTACGTCCACATTCCAGTCGTCCGATAATTCTACCACGTAAAAAATCATCCAAATGCTTCCTTTGTGCCATACCTATGCGGTTATTGCACTGAAAAGCTTTTAAAGCGCTTGTGAACAATTTTACTTCCTTGCCACCATTCCTTATATATCCCTCTCTTACACTCGTCATTGTGACATACTATCCGCGCCTTCTGGTGGTTTCCTGTAATTTGCATATTCTTCTTCAAGATGTGTGTGATAATTCTACAGGTGAAAATTTAATTTTAGAGTCCAATTTCTGTGTGATTCTCAATTATCTTTAATTTATGGGCAGGAGTGTACATTGCAAACTCAGGCTCAACAACCAGACCAGCCAAACACAGGCAATATTTTTCCATATGCAAGCATGTTCTTCGTGGATAAATTTCTTGATTCTATCATTGACTTTGATGATGTCCGTTTAATTACAATAGGTACTTTATCATTTGGTTCATAAAATTTCACTTCCTTTTTTACACCAGACACTTTTTTTTTCACTTTTTTTCAATTTCACTTTTTTTTTTATTATACCAGGAAACTCATATGCTATCCTGTATACTATTAACAAAGAAGATTGCAGCCTTGTGGAATGGTTAAATAAATCGAAAAATCGCCAGTATTATAAATAGAATGTTGATAAAAACATAACGAAAGCTATATTAATACACATGTAAAAACTTGCATCAAACCTTTTACCTTGAGTGCGCTTGCCAGTGGGCCCTGATACATATATTTACCCTTTAAGCTATTTAATGTTATTAAGTTGTAACTGTGTTGTGGATTATTTATATTCAAAGTGTATTTTTTATTTGCATTGGTGTATATCGAGAAGTACAATGTAGTTGTATCCTTAATTCGTTCCAGTTCCTTGGACCAAACAAATTTTTTCCATAAGAAATAAACGAAGACTGATTAATACACTCTAGGAAAAATATCTAGTATTGATGACATATAATATGCCTTAAACAATAAGTATGAGGAGTTTAAAACAATTTAAATACTGCTTTGTACTAAAATACATAAATTTTAAAAGCAGTTAAATGAAATATACCAATAAATTAAAATTTACCAAATTTCATTTTCTGTTTTCTACCTCTTTTCCTTCTGTCAATGTTTGATTTGGTGTTTACTAAAATTGTATCCAAAGAACTTTAACAAAGCCTTCACCTCCAGTTGTTGCGGAAATTGTCTGGTCATTCCAGTGGTGCTTCTCTGCAAAGTTTTTGATTTCCCCTTAATCTCAGATTAAAATTTATCATATTTAATTTTCTCTTTTCTATCTCTTCTCCTTCTGTCAACTGGTTGATTCGATGTTTAGTAAAAGGTTTCCAAAAACTTTAACAAAGCCTTCACCTCAAGATGTTGCGCAAATAGTCTGGTCAATCCAAGGAGTGTTATTACGGCTTGTCCGGGCTTCGATAGAGTAGTGTTTCTTTGCAAAGGTTTTGATTTCCTCTTATACACTCAAAAGATTAAAATTTAAAAATTTAATTTTATGTTTTCTGCCTCTTTTCCTTCTATCAACTGGGTGTTTGGATGTTTAGTAAAAAAGTATCCAAAGAACCTTAACAAAGCCTTCTCCTCAATATGTTGCGGAAATTGTATAGTCATTCCGGGAAGTGTTATTACGGCTTGTTTGGGCTCTGTTTGAGTGGTACTTCTCTACAAAAGAATTTGATATTTCCTTACACACTCATAAATTAAAGTTTACCAAATTTAATTTTCTTTTTTTCTGCCTTTTTCCTTCTGTCAAGTAGTTGATTTGAGGTTTACTAAAATTGTATCCAAAGAACTTTAACAAATCCTTCTCCTCATGATGTTGCTGAAATGTGAAATTGCCCGGTCATTCAGGGAGTGTTATTACGGCTTGTTTGGAATTCGTTTGAGTGGTACTTCTCTGCAAAGTTTTTGATATCCTCAAACTTCTCCTAGTTTTTGATATTTGAGAAAGAGAATTCGAAGCACTCTAATCGTATACTAAGCAACAATTTCACATATAGCCCAATGGACTTTTTTTCACAAGTTGGCCTACATGTGCCACATTATAATTATAGCCACAAAAGCAGGTTTTGACTAGAAACAATAATTTATTTCCTACATGATGTTACATTTATTTAATGAATTACATGATGCTGCATTCTGAACTCTCAATTGATGCAGAATGTATGGATACATTAATCTTAAGCGTGGAGAAGAGGCTGTCGTTTAGCTTTTAATTATAATCTTTTTGGGCTATATAAATCTTTGGGCCATTGTTAATTCACTTAATTGCACACATTGCCGATGAAGAATGGTTTGTTTTGAACTGCTAATGTTAGTTATTATTGGGTAAATCTTATTCAGCAAAACATTCTACAAGATATAAAAAGTGTTTATTCATGTAACTAGAAACAATTCAAATAAATGGTACATTTTTGTGTAGTAAATAGTTTTTACCATTTATTAATGAGTAATTAAGTGTTTTTGTTTATTATATGGTAATTAAATGATAAAAAATCTCTAATGAATTCCAGTTACTTTTTATCAATCTTTTTGTGTTTTTTAACAAAATCTTGTAGCAGAGAAATATAATTTTTATATTAGGTGTGAAGAAGCTAAGCAAGAGGAGAAATTATGTATTCATTTAATGTCTGAGATAAAAAAAAAAAAGTGATAATCTGATTGAAGATAATTACTAATTGACAAAAAGAAGTAATTATCTAATGGAATATTGGATAAAGACCCTTTGTCGGGTCTTTTATAAATAATCGGCCTGATTCGGATCTGATGGTTCATAGGTTCAATATATATAGTTGTATTTCCTAAATAAACCATTCAATTACTCTGACATTTAAATAGTTTCATTTCCTAAACGTACTACTGTGCCCAAAAGTAAGACCAAATTTAAAATTCCCGTGGCTTAAGGAATTTCTATTTTTTTCTCTTTCTTTTTTATGTTGCTGGCACTGTCCTTCACATCTGTGGGAAATTTGATTGATTTTCCATGACACCTGTGGGGAAATTGATTTCGATTGGCACCGAAAATACTGAATGCGCCAGCTCACACTACATTAATTCTTCGTGACCTTTTCGCCAAAAATGAAACTCATATCGTTCCACAACCACCACATTCACACCGTGCGACTTCTGGATAATCCCTAAACTCAAAAGTCCACTCCGAGTTGGACCGTTTTCAGTCGATTGAAGGGATTCCACGTGAATCGGCGCTAGCTTTGAAGGCCATCCCTGCCGATGACTTTTTAGCATGCATTGAGGATTGTAAAAAGTTAGCATAATGCATTGTGTCCGGAGGGGATTACTTTGAAGGCGATGAATGAGCGAAGTGTCGTTTCGCGCGCTTGGAAAGCGCGCGAAACGACACTTCTATCACTTCTATTCTTCTTGGCTATCAGGCCTGGTATTAGGTTATTGTTCCCGGTATTCGAAAGTATTATAAATCAAAGAGAATATGAATTTGTTTTTATTAGTATACATTAACTATACATTTATTATTCGCATACATGGCATATGCATTTATTTAAAAAATAACCCAATGTGTATTTTCAAAAATAGCCAATCTTTTACTAGGTTTATCTGAATTAATAGCGTTTCGTTTATACTAAATATTGACATAAATTATCAACCAATATAAATTTTCGCATTTTATGGCCACGAAAACCATTTCAACTAATCTCTTCGGAAGTTAAATGTCCATCGTTGTAAACTTGTCATCAAATTTCTCTGCACTCTTCCGGGATTTCTCCCGAGAAAGCATTCCAGTAGTCGGATTTTCTCCTACTTGGACTATGTGAACATGAACCACAATGGACCTCCACCCCATCACTCCGTGCATTGTCTGCCTTCAACAGACCGTGTAAGAAGAGAATTCTTGAGCGGCGGATGCCATGGAGACGGGATGGTGACGTGATCCCAACTTCTTTACGTCACTTTCGTCATCCGAGATGAAGAATGAAAATTGAGGATTCATTACTGAATCAAAAAGTCAACGGACAGGAGCCAAACTGGATTCGTTATCAAAATCGAATTTGGTTCTACTTGACAAATTGGACAACAAACATTTGGAAATTGCTTTTTAGCTTCAATATCGCGACAAACTTATAATAAAATAATAATGTATATAAATGAAAAATTTCTAGTTAGTATTTATATTTCTTAATTTCTGTATGCCAGTTTTTAAATAGGGCCTAAATGGTAGAGTGGATAGCGCTCTGGCGCTCGGTACCATAGATTTCGGGTTCAAATCACGGCAGTGGAATGGATGTTTGTAGTGGTTCGGAATCACTTTAAGCTGTAGGTCCCGGTCTCATATGACTGTAAAGTGTTAAGGAGCAAAAGTCAGACTTCTGCAAAGGGTGCTACATCACAGCAGAAGCTGCTTCCTTCCCCCTTCAACCATGAGTCCATACGGTTTCATTTGGGCTTGGTCTAGATTAGATATCTACCAAGTGGAATAAGAAACAACAACAGATTTTAAATGCTTTTTTTTTTTCTCTTAAATTAAATAAATCATCAGCTTTGGCAACAGCCCCCATGGTGGGCCAAGGCCGTTTGTTTACAGGCAGAATTTTGGACAGGAGACGTTTTTGTTTTACGTGATCGGATTGTCAGCTTTAAGCTCGTATTTTATCGCTACAGTCATATTAGATCGGGACCTACAGTTTAAAAGTGGATTCCAAACCACTACAACATCGATGGCACGTTTAAAACTGAAATAGCAAAATATGATTGCAGATCACCCTATATTACACTTAATAATGTTATATTCGCTGTGGATAACATTATCTATCAGTCTAACAACAAAGGATATTAAATAGTTGTTCCCGGTATTCGAAAGTATTGAAAATCTAAAGGAATATGAATTTATTTATTATTAGTATACTTTAAATATACATTTAATATTAGTATACATTAAATATACATTTATTATTAGTATAGATTAAATATACATTTATTATTAGTATACATTAAATATACATTTATTATTAGTATACATTAAATATACATTTATTATTAGTATATATTAAATATACATTTATTATTAGTATACATCAGATATACATGTATTATTAGTATACATTAAATATACATTTATTATTAGTATACATTAGATATACATGCATTATTAGTATACATTAAATATACATTTATTATTAGTATACATTAAATATACATTTACTATTAGTATACATTAAATATATATTTATTATTAATATACATTTATTACTAGTATACGTTAGATATACATTTATTATTAGTATACATGGAATTGGAATTTATTTTAGGTGTATTATTTCAAAAAATAAGCCAATCTTTTGACTTGGTTTATTTGAATTAATAGCGTTCCGTTTATGATAAATATCGATATAAATTATCAACAAATATAAATTCTGGTATTTTATGGCCACGAAACCCATTTCAACTAATCTCTTTGGAACGTAAGCGTCTATCGTTGTAAAACTTATCCTCAAATTTCTCGCACTCTTCCAAGATTTCTCCCGAAAAGCATTCCAGTAGTCGGATTTTCTCCTACTTGGACTATGGGGACATGAACCACAATGGACCTCCACCCCATCACTCTGCGCATTGTCTGCCTTCAGCAGACCGTGTAAGGAGAGAATTCTCGAGCGGCGGTTGCCATGGAGACGGGATGGTGACGTGATCCCGACTTCCCCACGTCACTTTCGTCATCCCGAGATGAAGAATGAAAATCGAGGATTCATTACTGAATCAAAATGTCAACGGACAGGAGCCAAACTGGATTCGTTATCAAAATGTAATTTTGTTCTTCTTGACAAATTGAGCAACAAACATTTAGAAATCGCTTTTTAAGCTCCACAACCATATTATTATGCTTTAAATACTTTTTAAGCTCTAATACCATATTATTATACTTTAAATACTTTTTAAGTTCCAGTACAATTTAAGTTTCAAACTTTTCATAACATATATGAAAAAAAATTCTGGAATTATTGATTATATTTCTTAATTTCTGTGTGCCAGTTTTTAAAGGTTTATTTTTTAAATTAAATAAATATAAATATTTTTATATTAAATAAATATAAACATTTCCTGAAAAGACTCATCCCTGAAAGTGAAATTGACCTTTACAGCAATTTTATAGCAAATAGCAATGTTATACTTAGATTTATAATAAAAAATAACTTTGTAATGCCATTTTTTTAAATTACAGCGCTAGTAATATACTTTATTCCATCAATGACCTACTAAACATTCTATTTTGGAACTAAAAGTGCTCGATTCGTAACTCGAGGAACGATTCCAAACCTAAAGTTTCCATCATTTAAACCAGTTATTGGCACAATAAATTTATAGGCTGAATATTTGCGTGTAGCTGCAAAATGAGTATGGCGTTCAGAAATACTATACTTGAGATGTGTGACTCCAGGATGAGAAGGATTTAAAATCCAGAGACAATATACTTTGAGATGTGTGACTCGAAGAGGAAAATAGTGTAAAGTTAACAGACACCATACTAGTAGATGTGCGACTCCAGAAGGAGAATGGTTGTCTACAGATACCAATCTTGAAGATACTGTTTCAAAATTGTAGTAGAATGTTATGAAAGTAATGTAATGTTATTATAATGTAATTCCTGCCTCTTCCCTTAGTGGACCACTCACAAATCTACATGTGATCTATCTAAAAGCAAATGACTTCATGTTAAAAGAACCAGCATCTGTAAACAAGAGCGTTGCATTTTATGAATCGTTCTCCATTTTTTAGCTTTTCCTTCAAAGGATCTTACGCTTAGGGATTTGAATTCCTGAACTGAGGGAATGAAAAGTTAATATATTGCCTCAGAGAAGAAATATAAATTTTAAAAAGAAACTTATTTTGGAAGAGAACGAAATGTTTTACCTTCTCAGAAAGCCCTGTTCCTTCCAAATTGGATGTCACGAAAAACGTGTGAATTGCAACAAGCCTTTAATACTAATTTATTTATACACTAAATCTGTAATGCTGTAGAAACTGAGAATGATCTCATGCAAAGAACCTGATATAAAAAAGAAACTTTCTGAAACACTAATATTAGTTAAAAAATAATAAATTCTCATCAGAAAAATAGAATGTAAACTATCAAATATGATGCAATGTTATTTAAAATTCATTTTAGCAATATACATTTTTTTCTTTTTCTGCATTCTTATTCCATTTGGTTAACAGTAACATCTAGACCAAATCCACGAACCAGTGTGTTATCAAACAATGAAAAACCGCTCAAGGACTTGAACACAATTGGTCGACCAACCATTACTTGTCGATACTCCTCTTGTCGGCCAACCATTACTTGTCGAAATCCATCTTGTCAAGACTCATCTTGTCGACGAACCACTGATTGCCGAGATTAATCTTGTCGACCACCCATTACTTGGCGAGATCCATCTTGTCGACCAACCATTACTTGTCAAAACTCATCTTGTCGACCACCCATTACTTGTCAAAACTCATCTTGTCGACCAACCATTACTTGTCAAAACTCATCTTGTCGACCAACCATTACTTGTCAAAACTCATCTTGTCGATCATCCACTACTTGTCGAGATCCGTCTTGTCAACCACTCACTACTTGTCGAGATCCATCTTGTCGACCAACCACTACTTATCGAGACCCATCTTGTCGACCAACCATTACTTGTCGACCAACCATTACTTGTCGAGACCCATCTTATCGGCCAACCACTACTTGTCGACATCCATCTTGTAGACCAACCATTGCTTGTCGAGACCCAATTTGTAGACCAACCATTATTGTCGAACCAACGCCCTCCTCTCAATTCGATATACAACAGGCACTACTAGGCCTGCCTATGCCAGGAATATGAAAATGCTCCAGATGTTTACATTTTTCTTTACATACTTTAATTTAAGTTCAAAAAGAAAAGGAATCACTTGTTAAGCCATCCAAAAAAACATAAATAAATGCATAAATCCTATTATGCTTATTCTGTAACATTAAGAATTTCAATTTCTTCTTCAATTCCTTTCTAAAAATGGGGGATAGAGAACGACATACCGAAATTGATCTTGTAAAAAAAAAATTAAATAAAATACAGCAACAACGGCATAACTGCATTGATTTGAATATTCCGAAAATTTTCTCTATAGAAATGAACCGTATTGTTTGTGAAAATAAGATTACATCCTACCTTAAGGGATATTATGAAAGGAGGAAATGTTGTTAAGAAGAATCTCTTCGAGTAAATAAGTATGAAGTAATTCAAAAACACGCATTCTTTTATAATCGGATTATGCACTGTTTGGAGTTCATCGTTAAAATAATCTGTTTAAGGATGAGAAATACAACACCTGTGACTTCAACTGCTTCGTAGTACATGCACAAGTTTTTTTTATTACAGCAGCTTAAAGTTTTCGAAAAGATACATGCATTTAAGTACTACATGCTTGTGCAAAGCGTATGATTTTATTTTATTTTAATATTTAAACTTTCAGCATAAAACTGCATTTCACTAATTAGAAATACTATTGAAATTAAAAAATATATTTTTGTTATGGTAATCTTTGCAACCTTAAGTTTAATTCGTTCAAATCATCATGAAATTAAAATTCACTGAAATAATTTTTTTGTTTAAAAAAAAGAGTTTCTTTATTCATTTTTATTTATTTATTTTTGAAAAGAGCGAATCCTTTAGCAATACCATTAAAATAGAATCCATCAATTTCACAGTAAAAAAAATTTAAACAAACAATTGTATTTATAGGTTTTTTCAATTACTTTTACAATTACTGCAATTGCTATTACTATTATTATTTACTATTATTTCCCTAATGGGATGCTTTTAAATGCTTGTGAAAACTAAAGTAAATATGAAAATGATTGTGCAAATTAATTTTATAGGAGTATTTCAAAATTACGAAATCGCTGAATTCTTATATCATAACAATAATTAATTTTGTCTCTTAAAGTTATGAGCACTTATTGTACATTAGATCTAGTAAATCAAATAAAATAACAAACTTACCATTTGAGTTTTTATCATGTGATTTTGACAATCTCTTTCCGTGACCTACATTCTAGCATGAGTTTAGTGGAAAATGGGATTCTGCACTTTAAGGTTAAATATTTATTTGCCGTGATTAATTTTCAAATTTACATGAAATATGATTTGAAACCAAGACATTTTCCGTCTGCATTTCAAATGGTTCCCTAAAACCGCAGTATTTTTAAAACGACAACGGCCTTTTTTTTTTTGTTTAAAGGATTTTTTTGTTTAAGATGGGACTTAAATGAAAGCTACAAGGAAAAAATCGCCAAATAAACAAGGGGAATCTCAAAGCGCAGAGCTACCCATAAAAAATGGGTGGAAAGAGAATAAGTAAGTCCTTGCATAAAACAAATTAATGTTGTTGTTGTTGTCGTGTCCCTCATGGAAGGAGGGAAGAGAATGCAGCTTCTGTTCTGATGGAGTACCCATAGGTAGAAGTCTTTGGCCCCGTGACGCTCTTACAGTCATAGGAGATTGGGACCTACGGCTTAAAGTGGATTCCGAACCGCTACAAACATCCATGGCACCGACCATACTCGAACCCGAAACCTGTGGCACCGAGCGCTAGACACTCGGCCATTCAGGCCCCAACAAATTAATGTCCCTGCAAGTTACGAGAAACTTTCATTCAAAAAACTTTTATTGAAAATAAATATTCATTTGTCAAGTGATTTTTAAGTGTATGAGTTTTTTTTCTGATTTAGATGAAATGTTATTTGAAACATAAAGCGATTTGTCATTGTCAAATCCCGCTTTGTATTTCATTTTGAATTTTTTGTGTTTCAGACCATATACACATCATTACAACAATTTTTTGGGGATATTGGAATTTAAAGTTTCGATTTCGCCAATTCTCTTTTCCGCGCCAAACAGAATGGCCAAAGTGCGATAACAGTTACATGTATCTTCATTATCATCATCAGTGGCGCAACAGCCTCATGTAGGGAAAGGCAGACAGGCCCTACTGGCAGATTTCTAAACAGGAGCTGTTTTCTTTTTACGAAGTAGGGCTGTCAACTCTACGCCCAACAGCCATATTAGACAAGGACCTATGGTTTAAAGTGAATTTCGAACCACTACAAACATCCATGACACTGTCGGGACTCGAACTCAAAAATATATATACGAGCGTCATTAACTTTAGTGATCGGCCATCAGGCCTAAATGTAACTTGCTATAGTTAAATGTAAATTGTATCCGCGGCGGCCATTTTATTTATTTATGTTTGGTTTGGTTTGTCACTCTGTGCACATTTATTTTTCATTTTTGTCATTTTGTGCACACTTTAGACTATTTAGACTGGGAACTACAGTTTAAAGTTGGATTTGAACCACTAACAGACATCTATGCCACCGCCAGGATTTGAACCTGAAGCCTGTTACTCGTTTAGGAGGAGACTTGGTGGAACCAATCAAAAAACAGCCAAATGAACAAGCACAACTTTAAATTTTCTCAAAATACTCAGTACTTAAAAATAGAATCTAAAAGTTCATTTTACCATGATCATTGGTGCAACGGCTCATTGTGGGCGAAGGCCTTCTACCTACTGTCGTCTACTACCATTTTACCATCCCCAAACAATATATATTCAATTCTTTTGTTTAGGAAATAAGTACTTACACTTGTATAATACTTGAGGAAATATGGAAAGTACTTAACTCTTGTATAACTATTTATTGAATAAATATCGAACATAATTCAAGTGAAATATATTCATACACGATACACTGAATTACCCTACATTAATTAACATTTACACAACTATTTACAGCTATAATATGATGCTTATAAAAATAAATAATATTAACAAAATTTTTTACACAAAAATAAAAACACACTGGAAAATAAAAAAAAGATAAACAGATTGAACAAAAAATTTAAATAAAAATAACAAAAATAAATACTTTAATTGCCATTGGAATCCCAATTTTGCATAGGATTAAAAAATATCATAAATAATGTCTTCAATATATTTTCTATTACACAATAAAAATTCATCTAGTGTATTTTAGTACTCAGTAATGTTTGTCTTTAACAAGAAGAAATATTTAAATTTTTTTGAGTTTAAAAATTCTTGAGCCCAGATTTCAAATTTGCGAGCATATTTTTTGAAGATAAACTCATTATTTTGAATGAAACTTTAATATGATTGAAATCTCAAGAGATCCGTTAAAAATAGAGCACGTTGTTTACTTACATGAAATGAATGGAAATCGAGTTTCTTTGAGCTTATTAATAGCTATTACTTTTTATATTTAAAAGTTTTATAACTGGTTTACATACGAATTTCGAAATCTAATGTTGTTTGTATTAGATTATGAAGTGATGAAGTAACTATTATACGCAATTCTTTTTTCTGTTGCAGCATTTTTCCCACGAGAACAGATATAGCATTTCAGTTCTAGCGGAAAGGAATGTATATTCTTTAACAACTGCATAATAACAATCTATCCCTCAAATCTGACAGCAGATATGCAGTATTATGGATATTTATATTGCATATAATTAGTGTCTTGTACTAATGAGAACAACCTGTCACTCAAATCTGACAGCAGATATGCAGTATCATGGATAGTGATACATCATGAAATTACCGATTGTCTGTATGTTCGACCTCCAAAAACAATGAAAATACAGAATTAACTAATTACTGAAACAATTAAAGATATAATATGGACTGCGTGATGAGTTGTTGCATTGAGATTGTTGATAAACCATGGGCTGAGGAAGTGTCCACTCTAATGAGAAGAGAGAGAAGTTGAACCCCCTCCTTTACGGATTTTCTTAATGGGAGATTTTTTGGAGAAAAAGAGTGTTCTGCGACGAGTCGACAAGAATTGTCTTTTTCTCTGAAGTGACTGAACAAATCAGAGATTCGGCCTGTTTACAAAGTGAGCCCCTTGTGGTTTTGTGTATCATGCTGTGTGATAATTAAGATCTATCATAGACCGGGTTTATAAGATATAAAAAGACTCGAGAACTCAGAAAATCTCAGACCTTGGAGGGAACTACACTTGTATATCTAATTTGTATCTTTAATTTTCATTTCTTTGTAATTAGAGTTCTGTATATATATATATATATAATGCTTGCAAATAAAATTTAAAATGTTCCCTTAAACCTGAAAGTGGCCATCTTCTTGAAGCCATTATAAGTCTTGTATAGACGTTACATTGTATTTTAATTCAATAAAAATTAGAAAAAATTCACATGCTATTTAGATGTTTGAATAATTTTGACTTTCGATACTATAAATGCTTAAACAATCCTTTTAATTGCTACACACATTTAAATAACAATGCAGAAAAATGAGGCAATCGAATACTTTGCAAAATTTTTCCCCCTCATTATCAGAAAGGATTTTTATTTTCAATAAATATGGAATCAAAAAAATTGTTTGGAAGTTTAAAAATATAAATAATAAATGGTTATTAAAAATGTCAGACATCTGTTAAAAATAAATAACATTCTTTCAAAAAAATATGCCAATAGCTGTGAGAAATTTTAATACATATGTATGAGGTATTAAATATGTTTTCCTCTTTTTGAAAGCACAGCAGAATATTACTCACACCCTCAACAACAACAACAACTCCCACGCACCTTGCAGTATACGATCATTAAGGCAAGACCCCAGCAATTCAGTCCATCACTGAAAAAAAAAACTCCCTTCCCATCAAATTTACTTAGCATTATCTCTTCGTTAAAGTGCTGCTTCCACCTCCTGAAAGTAACCTGCACCGTTCGCACCTCTGTCGCGCTGGAAAACTAATGGTCCAAATCTTCTGCGAGATAAGTTAAGTCCCTGCTCAAAAGATAAGACTGAAGAGATGGTGCTTCAGCGTTTGTTTTTCCCTTAAACTAATGCCGAAAACTTCTACTTATCTCTATTCAACGATGCAGCCTGCCTTCAGGCCCTGAGACATGCCTTGAAGGCTGAAGTGCTGCCCTATGTTTACTTCTTCGAGACATTTTTCTCTAGGTTTTGTGTGTGTGTGTGGGCCGATAATTAGTTTGTAACTTCTGAAAGAAACTGTTATTCTGCTTTTCAAAACTTCATAAAGGTGCCTCTTATCGATAGGACATGATGCGGAATTCTAAAAAAAAATTGTTGTTTTTAAAAGTTTGTGGCGTCATCAGTTAGTTAGAATTTTCTTTTTTTTTTCTTCTCAGGGAAATAGACGTTTATGTTAAGGATTTTTTACTTTTCTTTTCTTGTTTAAAGAATGCTATTGTTAATGAATAGTATAGTCTTTTATTGTTTAGTGAGGGTTTATCAAAATATTTTGACTTACAAATGGTAATTTATATTTTTAATTTTCATTTCTTTGTAAAATATAGTTATGTATGTATATAATGCTTGTAAAAAAATAAAAATGATCTCATGAACCTGATAGTGACCTCTTCTTGTAGCCGTTATATAGTATAGACCGACACATTACAGGATAGTTTTATTCAATAAAAATTGGAAATAATTCACATATTATTTAGATGTTTGAATAATTTTAAGTTTTGGTGCTATAAACGTTTAAACAATTCTTTTAAATACTGCATACATTTAAATATCAATGCAGAAAAAAAAATGAGGTAATCGAATACTTTGCAAAATCAAATTTATGACATATTTTTCTCCTCATTATCAGAAATGATTTTTATTATCAATAAATATGGAATCAAAAATATTGTTTTGAAGTTTAAAAATATAAATAATAAATGATTATTAAAATGTCAGACGTCTATTAAAAATAAATAACTTTCTTTCAAAAAATATGCCAATAGCTGCGAGAAATTTTAATACTTATGTATGAGGTATTAAATATGTTTTCCTCTTTGAAAGCACAGCAGAATTTTACTCACACCATCATCAACAACAACAACAACTCCCACACACCTTGCAGTATACGATCATTAAGGCAAGACCCCAGCAATTCAGTCCATCACTGAAAAAAAAAAACTCCCTTCCCATCAAATTTACTTAGCATTATCTCTTCGTTAAAGTGCTCTTCGTTCTCCTGAAAGTAAACTGCACCGTTCGCACCTCTGTCGCGCTGGAAAACTAATGGTCCAAATCTTCTGCGAGATAATTTAAGTCCCTGCTCAAAAGATAAGACTGAAGAGATGGTGCTTCACAGCGCTTGTTTTTCCCTTTAAACTAATGCCGAAAACTTCTACTTATCTCTCTTCAACGCTTCAGGCCCTGAGACATGCCTTCAAAGGTGGCAGTGCTGCCCTATGTTATTTCTTCGAGACATTTTTCTCTGGGCTTGTGTGTGTGTGGGGGCCCGATAATTAGTTTGCAACTTCTGAAAGAAACTGTTATTCTGCTTTTCAAAACTTCATAAAGGTGCTTCTTATCGATACTGACGGAAGTCAAAAGGAAAAAAAAATGTTGTTGTTGTTTTTAAAACTTTGTGGCGTTATCACTTAGTTAGAATTTTCTTTTTTTTTTTTTTCTCAGGGAAATAGACGTTTATGATAAAGATTGTTCAGGGTTTTTTTTTTCTTGTTTAAAGAATGCTGCTGTTAATGAATAGTATAGTTTTGTTAATGAGGGTTTCTCTAAATATTTTGAGTTGCAAATGATAATTGTTTTCCTTGTACAATCATGTTCTTTGTTTATAAATTCGTTGATTCGATAATTGTTTTTTATGGTGTCCGTTTTGTCTCATTGTAATTAGTACTTTATCATTAGGCTCATAAAATATCACTTAATTTTTTTATTACACACTAGGAAACTCATGTGCAATCACGTACTAAGTTTAACATTTTGATATTCCTTTATACACTCATAAATTAAAGTTTACCAAATTTAATTTTCTCGTTTCTTTCTGCCAACTGATTGATTTGATGTTAACTAAAATTGTACCCAAAGTATCGTATTAACTTCTCCTCAAGATGTTGCTGAAATGTGAAATTGTCTGGTCATTCCAGGAGTGTTAATATGACTTGTTTAGGTTAGATAGATTAGCACTTCTCTGCAAAATTTTTTTGATATTCTCTTACACACTCATAAATTAAAGTTTGCCAAATTTAATTTTCTCTTTTTTGCCTCTTTACCCTATCTCAACTAGTTAATTTGATGTTTACTAAAAATTGTATCCAAAGAATTTTAACAAATCCTTCTCCTCATGATGTTGCTGAAATGTGAAATTGTCTAGTCATTACAGGGAGTGTTAATATGACTTGTTGGGGCTTCGTTAGAGTGGTACTTCTCTGCAAAAATTTTGATATTCTCTTATACACTCATAAATTAAAAAGTTTACCAAATTTAATTTTCTCTTTTGTATCTTTTCCTTCTGTCAACTCGTTAATGTTTATTAAAATTGCATGCACAGAACTTTAACAAAGACTTCTCCTCAAGATGTTGCGGAAATTGTGTGGTTATTCCAGAGAATATTTATACGATTTGTTTCGGGTGCGTGCGTGTGAGTGGTACTTCTCTGCAAAAGCTTTTGATATCCCTTTTATACCCATAAATTACAGTTTGCCAAATTTAATTTTCTCTTTTTTCCTTATTTCAAATGGTTCATTGGATGTTTACTAAAATTGTATCCAAAGAACTTTAACAAAGTTCTTCTCCTCATGTTGTTGTTGAAATGTGAAATTGTCTAGTCATTCCAGGAAGTGTTATTACGGCTTTGCTTAGGCTTTGATAGAATGGTACTTCTCTACAAAGTGTTTGAGAAAAAGATTTTGAAGCAAGCTAATCGTATACTAAGCAACATTTTCGCATAGAGCACAATGGACTTTTACAAAAGCTGGCCTACATGTACCACAGCAAAATTATAGCTACAAAAGCATTTTTTGACTAGAAACTATCATTTATTTCCTAAATGATGTTACATTTATTTAATGAATTACATGATGCTGCATTCTGAACTCTCAATTGATGTTGAATGTTTGGGTACATTAATCTTAAGCGTGGAAAAGAGGCTGTCTTTTAGCTTTTAATTATAATCTTTTGGGTTATATAAATCTTTGAGCCATTGTAATTCACTTAATTGCACACATTGCCGATGAAGAATGGTTTGTTTTGAACTGTTAATGTTAGTTATTATTGGGTAAATCTTATTCAGCAAAGCATTATACAAGATATAAAAAAGCGTTTATTCATGTAAGTAGAAAAAATTCAAATAAATGGTACATTTTGTGTAGTAAATACTTTTTACCATCTATTAATGAGTAATTAAATATTTTTGTTTGCAATAGGGTAATTAAATGATAAAAATCTCTAATGAATTTCAGTTACTTTTTATCAATCTGTTCAGGCTTTTTACAAAATCCTCTTGTACAGAAATATAATTTTTATACAACGTGTGAAGAAGCTGAAAAAGAGAAGAAATTATGTATTCATTTAATGTCTTAGATAAAAAAAAGAAGTGATAATCTGATTGAAGATAATTACTAATTGGACAAAGAAGTAATTATCTAATGGAATATTGGATAAAGACCCTTCGTCGGGTCTTTTTATAAATAATCGGCCTTATTCGGATCTGATAGTTATAGGTTCAATATATATAGTTGTATCTCCTAAATAAAACATTCAATTAATCTGGCATTTAAATAGTTTAATTTCATTAAATGTATGCCATTCTGCTAAATTTTTTTATCAGTGATGCATCTTAGATTTCACCTTAAGCTCCTAGCGAGTATTTTTCAGTTTTACCTTAGAGAATGTATTTTAAAATTGAAGAAACATTTTAATATTGCATAATAAACTTTAAAAAAATTGGAAAAATTGTACAGAATTCAAAATTAATAGAAATCAAAAATCAAATCAAAAAAAAATTCTTTGATCATTTTTGCTGGTTAAAGGTTAACTATGAATTTTATAAAGACGAAATTGTTGTCGTTTTTTTATGGAAAAAAATAATAATTTGTCATCAAATTCATCAAATTTTTAAAAATGTTACAATGGAAGTATCATTTTATTAATTAATTTTTATGGAACAATATCACATTCTAATTTTCTTTGTCTATTTTGCTAATTGTGTATAAGATCCTTAAAACTATATATTCAGTATTAATTCATCAAACATGATTTTAAATTTAAAATAATCTTTTTCAAACGTCAAAGCCTTATAACAGCTTATTCTTATATAATTTACCTGATTATTTGTAAGCAGGCTGACTATAAATTTAAAAATATATATATTTTAGTAAAAATATGTATTCTTTTTTACTTCTTAAAATTTTAAGAATTGGTTTATCGCTCTACGCTTATTTTGCGCACACTTCAGGTTAGTAGACCGGGAGCTACAGTACAACGTGAATTCTGAACCACTAAACAAACATCCATTCCATCGCTAGGATTCAAACCTGAAGCCTGTGGTACCAAAGACTAAAGAAGCCATTTACCATCAGGCCGCTAAAATTTTAAGAAGAATTTAAGAAGAATTTCAAGATAATCATTTAATAACATACTTGATATACATATTAATTATATTATTTATTATATAATGATTTATTAGCATAATATTTGTATTAATGCGTACATATTATGTATATTACATATGCAATATACATAATTATTTGTATAAGAATATGAGTCTTCATTTTTAAATATAATATAATGTATTCACACTTGTATTTTAGTAACAGAAAATAATTTTGCAAAGCTTTTCAATATTACCAAATAAAAATAATCAATTATATAAAATATCTAGTCAAACATCACTAGGCTGAAAATGTTTTTAAAGTGGAAGTGGAAAAAAATATCATGTGCAAAAATAAGTTTACTGATAAAAAAACAATTCCGTTAATAAAAATAGGCCATTACATAAATTTATTTCTGTTACAAAATAAATTATTTCATAAAATGCTATCTAAATAAAATTAAATAACATTATCAGCGGTTTTCTTTTTTAATCACGAATTCAATTATACAAAGATAAATTTAAATTCGCTGAAATATATTTATTATGAAACTAAAGAAAACATTTAAAAGAAAAGGAGAAGTTATGAATAAAAGGTAATTAAAGTGAAAGAAATGGAAATATCATGAGATAAATACAAAAAATATTAATAAAAGCTTTTTCATCGTAAATAAATTCTTTTTTTTTATTGCTTTCATAAATGAGAACTTTAATAAAATGGAATAGATTAATCTATGTGATGACTGTAATAAATGAGATAGAAATTTAAAATAAAAACAGCATTTAAAAATAAAATAATAAAACAATGATAAAAATAACCATAATTAAATATTTCTGTCAAAATAAATTATATGTATTATGTTAAATTTTAAATAATAAAAAAGAGGAATATCAGAAAAAAATTTAATTCTTATTTTTACATTATTTAAAATTCATTTAAAATGTTGTATTTTATTCGACAAAGCTTATAATTAAATGAATAAAAACATAACAGATAAAAAAATTTTTTATTAATAAAAATATAACATTCCTTTAAGTTCTATACATTTTTACAATGATTAAAGATCTTACATCACTCAATAAAAGATACTTTAATCAGCCTTGTGATTTATTGTGGTTCAGAATCATTCCGTAACATCATTTGGAACACTCAGCTCTCGAAACTCCATTTTGGTTCCACAAATTTGAAGCCGCCCACAGATTTACGTTTTGATGATAATTATCTTAACTTCAGATTCCAAATTGTTATCTCGAGAAAGATCAACCACAACAATCCTGAAAAAAAAGGATATTCGCTTGATTCTTGAGTGATTCTTAAATTTTCTCCTTAACAATAATAATATTTAAAAAAAAATTTAAATTGGTTTAATTTTTCGGTACTTTTAAGATATGGGATATTTATCGGAAAGCATAAATATTGGCTTAAAAATCTGGTTAAAATAGGTATAGCAACCCTAACGTTATATAGAAAAGCACAGTTCATGAAATAAACAGGTTTTCTACATTTATCAGTTTAGCGCCCTATTATGACTAGTGCACCATTAACTGAAAAATGAATTTTTCCAAATTGTTTCAATAGTTAAGTAATTAGTTAAGTTAAATTAGTTATGGTTAACTTAATGACTAACTAAACACTTAATAACAACTAAATTTAATAACAATTCAAGACTTAACTATAATAGTTATAGTTAAGTAATTTAGCTGGTTTAGTTTTCGTTTCTTGCCTTTTAGGTGCTTTTCTGATGAATTTTGGGATATTTATCGGAAAGCATAAAGTTGGCCCACCCTTTGGCGCAAAATATAGTTAAAAAGTTATAGCAACCCTAAAGTTATGTAGAAAGGCGAGCATGGCAAAATGATGAAATAAACAGGTTTCTACATTTGACAGTTTAGAAAAGCACGACTACATTTGATGCACTATTACGACTAATGCCCGTTAACAGAAAAACACCAATTTTTTTCCAAATTGTTTCAATCGTTAAGTAATTATTAATATAAAAATATGTTTTAAAAATGGATCAATAAAACGGTATGCAAAACGGTATGCAAAGTCATTATTTATTAACACAATTTTGTATTGCCTTTTAATTTTATAGTTATTTTAAGGTTTTTAAAATTTTTTAATTGTATGCCTTTTTAATTATGACAGTTATTTTAAGGTTATTTAGTAATTTTCTTATTGTCAAAGTATAAAAAATTGTCAACTTTAATACTCTAATTATTATATTTTAAACTAATTTAAAATTCAAATAAAGAAATTTCACTTGCATTTTTTAAATTAAACGTTAATTTATTATGATGTTTCATAGATAGGTAAAACATTTTAAGACATTTTTAAGTTTTATAATAAAATGTATATTTTTACATTATTAGATTTAGTACTATTATAGATTATAAATTTCAAATTTTGATTAGCTCCATCTAAATATGAATCATAAAAATTTTGTAAAATGGAATTTAACTGAATAATTAGTTTTAATTTTTTTAAATCTACTGAAATCTATTCACATGAATATTTGAGGAATGTTCAAATTATACATTTGCATGTTGATAATTGTTTCTTTTGAATTTAAAACAAGCAATTTTAAAAAAAAAAAAATTGTAAAGTCAATTCCTACTTTTTTTTTTTTTTTTACTACATGGCAGAAAATCCTTTACAAATAAAGTTGAAATTTACAAAAGTTTATAAAGTTATTAAAGTTCGGTATATATATCTTACATCTGGCGTCATCTATTATTATATACATGCAACTTAAATCTAAAAAAAAACTAAAATTAATTAATTAAATTTATTTAATGAATTAATATTTGAAAAACCGTATTAACATCAAGTGTCATTCACTACAAGTTCAAAAAATGTATTTGAACTTAAGTGGATGAATAAAATTTTTTATAAACGATTGAAAATTTGAACAAGATATATATAGTGAGAGTGTGAACTAATAGAAGGAAATTGAAAAAAAAAGGATTTTAGTAAAAATTAGTATGCACATTTAAGTTAATTTTTTTTGAAGAAAATACTTCATGAAAAGTATTATTATTAATAAAAAAATCAAACGTTTAGAACTATTTTTACAGATATATCGGTTAAAAAATGGTTTTTTGAGTTTTTTTAGAGAATTTTTAGTAAATAAAAGCATCTTGATCAAGATTGTTATTTGGAAGCTTCGAAAATCAATAATACTTAAATGAATATTGAAAATGGCAAGTACACTTTTCTTGATTAAACTAAACAAAGTAATATAAAAAAATTTGTAAGTCAATTCCTACTTTTTTTTTCACTTTTATTACAGAAAGTCCGTTTATAAATAATTTTAATTCCTTTTCTTTAAGTTTATCTGGCGCCATCTATTGGCAGATAAATGCAACTTAAATCTAAAAACTAAAATTGTTTAATTAGTGAACTTAATTACTGCATTAATATTTGAAAAACTGTATGAACATCCAGTGTCATCCACTACAGGTTCAAAAAAATGTATTTGAACTTGAGTGGATGAATAAAAAAAATTTCACTAACGATTGAAAATTTGAACAACATATATATAGGGAGAGTGTGAGCTAATAGAAGAATTGAAAAATAAAACGAAATCTCTTTGTTATCCAAGAAGATATATTTTTAAAATTTAGTTTATTTTTGAGCAAGGCTGGGAATTTACATATAAGCTAAAATGACTTTTTTTTCTGTGCGTAATTGACATATTCACCATCTTTGTGAGAATTTCTATCGGTCTCGAATTAATTACAACCCTAAATTTTAAATAGAAAATCGCAGTTAATGATATAAACAAGTTACCACATTTGGCAATTTGGCGACTAGTGTCCCGTTAGCCAAAAAAGTCAACTTTTCTCAACTGTTTTGATTACCAATAGGTTTAAATATGTTTTAAAAGGTGCAACCACCATGTCAACATTTTCGAATGCTTTTTCGAACTTTTTTGGAAAATTTCTTTCTTTCTGTATGAGATTTATCAAAACATAATTGGAGAAGGATAAATACACATAATTATGCTTATTTTCTATTTATTTATCTACGCAATGTATTATAATTGCTCACAAAAAGCAAATGCAAATATTTCATAAAAGTGTTGAAATTGTTTTAAGAAGTTTTTATGTGGTTCAACACAGGTAAAGTACGAATGACATTGATAAAATCTATTGTGTTGGTTTGTTTTTGGCTCTACGGTCATTTTGTGTACACTTTGGTCCAATTAGACTGGCACCAACAGTTTAACGTGAATTTCAGACCATAACAAACATCCATGCCATTGTGTTGGATATTTTCACTATGGTAAAAAATATTTAATGGTAGGAGAAAAATACACCAAGACTATTATTTTATGTAAACATCATTGAATAAAAAGATTATTTTTCACTTACATAATTTGAATTTATTTTCCTTTCCATATACATACCTTAGTGATGTAACTAGGTAGAATATATGGAATTAGTAATAATAATTTTTGATTATATGATTAAGAATTGTGGCATGATGACCGACTGAGGGCTGGCACTCTGGCGCTGGTACCACAGATTTCGAGTCCGCAGTGCCATTAGATATTTGTAGTGGTTCGAATCAATTTAAATCGTAGATCCCCGTCTAACATGATCGGTGAGCTTTGCGTGGGTAGTGTTACTTCGCGTCCGTAGCTTATCTTCAGTTACGCACCCCATGGGTGCTTGAAGATAAGCTACGGACGAGTAACTATCGTTAGTGAAGTGTGTGAGTAACGCCGATGCAATCCTTGGTTTATGGCATAAAAGACCACTCTCTGAAGTACTTGCCAGTTGCATTAAAAAATGGTTAAGAATCTAAGCCAATTATATTTAACATAACAAAAATATAATATCCTTTGAAAATGACTGTGCATAAAATACCACTTTAAGTTTTTTGATGTTAAATTTGGTATCGTTTTAACATGGTGCCGCAAATCCACTCTCTTAGAAAAAAGAAAATTTCATCCTTTTATACCCATACTACTGTGTCCAAAAAGTAAGAGCAATTTTCAATTTAAAATTCAGGGCTTATGGAATTTCAATTTTTCTTTTTTAGGTTTTTTCTGGCACTGTCCTTAACATCTGTGGGAAATTTGACATCAAATATTCATTAGTGTTTGGTGCGCTTGGCTTTGTAGACACTAAAAGTGATTCCGGCGATTTTTGAAAATGTCTGAATTAATTGAGCAAAGAACATCCATTAAATACTGTTTGCGGAAACGTATAGAATGTTGCAGAACGCATTCGATGAGCATTCCTATATCGGAAAGAAATTTTTAGAAGGGCATACATAGTTCAAAAGAAGGCAGAGAACACGTTGAAGACGAAAAACACTCTGGTCGACCATCAACTTCAACTGACGAAACTCATGTCCAAAAATATTAAGAATTTGTTGCTTGCAAACAGTCGATTTACAATTAGAGACCTTGATGATGACGTTGGAATTTCAAAAGGATCGGTCAATTCTATTTTAAGGGCCTCAAAACGTCAAATCTCGATTGGTACCGAAAACACTGAATGAGTCAACTCACACTGATTGATTCTTGCATTTTCACCAAAAATGAAACCCATATCGTTCCACAACCATCGTATTCACCTGATTTTGCGTAGTGTGACTTCTGGCTATTCCCCTAAACTCAAAAACCACCAGGTGGATTGAAGATATTCAACGTGAATCGCCGCGCGCTTTGAAGGCCATCCCTGCCGATGACTTTTTAGCATTCGTTGAGGATTGGAAAAAAAAAAAGTTGGCATAAGTGCGTTGTGTCTTCGGTGATTACTTTGAAAGCGATGAAATAAATTTGAAGAATAAATAAAGAGATTTTGAAAAAATATTGATCTCACTTTTGGGCACAGTAGTACTATAAAAAAATAATGTTCACATCTATTTTTTCTTTTTTTAAAGAATTTTTTTGTTAGAATTTATAATGAAGTAAATTTGGACAAAAATAAAAGCAATTTAATACTCAATAGCATCAAATAAATTCAAGAAGTCCATTATTTATTCCCCTTCAATTTAAGTTCAAATGTTATTCCATTTTCGATGATGATTGCATTTATCTCTACGCTAGAAAATAAATGCCACTTTTATTAATGGCAAAAATGAATATTCCCCCATTCAAGGTAATTGCGTTTTATGAATATAAATGCATTTTGACAATCAACTTGAAAGAACTCTTCTAGGGTAAGAAAAATAATTAAGAGCAAATCACTGTACTTGATATTGCAATTATCTTTGAGAAAAACAAACGCAAGATGCATCAAGCATTAACGTGATACATTACCAATGACCCAAGATCAAATTATCATTTTCTTTTTATTAGATAAAAAAAAAAAAATTTTTTTCTAGACAAAAATTTTTTTTTTTTTTTTTTTTTTTTTGGAAAACTTTTTACGTGATATCTTATTAATGCGAAGATGTTGTCGCATTGCCAAAAGCTTTTTTTTTTCTTCCTCAAAATTGCATGAATAGGGAAAAAAATATGGACTTGCTTTAGATAGAGAAGAAAAAAAAATGACTGTGTAAATTGGGTAGTTTAACATTCTTTGCCACGTATTGTTGAAAAGACTTGGCTTATGATTGTCTTTCAGCTGGTAATATGTTTCGTAATAATGGTGAAATGGCCTTCTTTTCATACTAGGAAATGTATTTTAAGGCTTTGAGTTCGCCTTCCATTTTTAAAGTCGTTCCCAGTTTTGAAATATATGTGTATATATATTTATAAATATATATTTGGAAAACCATTTTTATCTTTTATCTAAATGTGCTTGTTTAGAATTTTGCAGAGATTTTTTTTTTTTTAACTTGGAGCATTTTTTTAAATTTTTAATAATGTTTTTTTGAAAAAGTGCTTTAAATGTCTGTTGTGTACTCCTTTTTTTTTTCAAAAGGAATATGCTTATGGTTTGAAAGTAAAATTTATGAGATGCCCAGTTAATATTTGAGAAATATGATAAAATAAGTTTAATATTAAATAAAAATTAGACATAATTTAAAAAAAAAATTAGACAAAAATTTAAAAATAAAAAGGCAAAATATTAAAAATAAAAAATAGAGAAATATTTCAAAAATAAAAAAAAAAGTGACAGAGTTTTAAAATAAAAAAAAAATAAACAAAATTTAAAAATTAAAAAATTAGATAAAATTTTAAAAAAAAAAAAATTAGACAAAACTTTTTATCTATGAATTTACTAATTTTTAAAAATAAATCACGTGAAGTAATTAAGATAGATTGAAATTGGAATTTTATAGTAATAAAAAATTAGTAAGTAATTGAACATTTACATTAGTAAGTAAGTAATTGAAGTATTTATTTTTCGATTGATATTTACATAATGATTAACGGTACATTCGATTTTAAGTACATTAAGATCAGTAGCAATCTGAGAACTAACATTAAAGGAGTTCTATTCGTAGTCCAGTAAGCGATTCTGGGAATAAGCATGATAAATATCGTAGGTTGAAATATCTTGCCATTAGATTCATGCGGAGAGGATGATTTTCCTATGTAGCTGCTGGAGATGTTCGTATTACAATTGCAAAAAAAAAAAAAAAAAAAAAAAAAAAAAAAAAATGTTAAATTTAAAGATGTTTTAAAATTGGTAATGCGAGATATTGTTGGCACTAAAAGTGCTGTTGTCAGCATTTATCTACCCATATGGTGGAGGGGTTTTGTATTTGTGAAATGGTAAATAAGTCTCTTTAGTTCGTGTGCCTAACATGAATCAGAAGAAGCTGTGTTAATATCTCTCATTAAAAAAGGTGTATAAGATAGGTAATGTCTGAACTTCATGAGATTATTCTGGTACTATTAGCATATTATTGCCACTATTTTTTCAATTCTAAAATATAAATTATAGAGAAATTCAATAATTTGATTATCTGTAGAAGACAAAAATATAATTTTAAATACCATTGTGAAAAGTAAATGACTTTTCCGATTATGATAGGTTTAGGTTAGGTTTGGTTAGGTTAGGTTATTAGATTTAGGTTGGTTAGGTTAGGTTATTAGTTTAGGTTAGATTATTAGGTTAGGTTAGATTATTAGGTTAGGTTAGGTTAAGTTATTAGGTTTAGGTTATTAGATTTAGGTTAGGCTAGGTTATTAGCTTTAGGTTATTAAACATTATTTTGGTTTAGGTTATTATTAACATAATTTTGGTTAGTATTACGAATACAATAAAGCCAAATAAAATACGACTTTACTGAAAAAAACTATATGGCAAAATCTTAATATAATTAAAATCCACTGTTATCGTACCAGGACTTATAATACAGGTTTAAAATGGAAGACTTACGGTCACGGTAGAAAAAGTTACGTTTGCACGCTATTATAAACGTATTTACTCAATGTAATGAGAGGTAAAATCTTTCCGAAGATACGGTTTTAAGTTATAACGATTAAGTAAAGACTGAAATCAAACCTCTTCTGAAAACGGACAACCCAACTCCAGTCAACAACCAAGCCATGATTGGATTAAAAATTGAGAATAAATTATAATATTGCAAACAAATTGCTTGTCCTTTAATCAAATTAATATCAAACACAAAAATTTCTCCTTTTTTATGTATAAAAATAGATTTCCTCAAAATGATATTTACAAAGGAGGAATATACCACTGATTAAATCTAGCCTCATCCAAAAACAAGACTCCACAGTGGCACGACTTTGTATGTGTAAGTAGTGGTGTACCCAACTCTTCTGGTGCATGTAGGTGCGTAGCCGCTCCAGGATCCATTGCTCAAGCAGGTTCGAGTTCGAGACCCAGTCCTCAGGTAGCCTTGCTCGCAGTCGATCACGCACCTCCCACCGACACTGTTGTCACATTCTTCGAACAGCCCGTGGGTGGAGGGGACAAAATGGAACAAAATCCTCTTTCAACTCCTCCTGAAAAAAAAAAAGGGGTTATTTTTAAACTTTTATATAAATATAAAAAATACAGTAAAAATACAATAAAATGATCAGTAAAAATAAAAATACAATAATACAATAATAGCCTTTCAAATGATCAAAAAACACAATAAATGATCAAAATTAATAAGAATGAATTATCAAACATAAATAATCGCAAGTATGAAGTTCTCTGAATATGATAAATAAACTACAAATTATTTCATTTATTTAATTGATTAGTCTTGTTAAAATTGAATCAAATATTTTTGATTATTTCTAACTTGAATGTAGAAATAATCAAAAAAATATTTTGATGATAGATTAAATGTAGATTCTACGAATGAAAGAAACATTATTTTTAGTTGTTTCTGTAATCTCTTTCTTTATGCTTTTTAGAATGCTTTTATGTCTATGTGCTGCCATCTTTTGATAGAAATGCAGACTATATGCAATATAATACAGTTATTAACATGGTCAAAAGGTCATGGTCATGTTATTAAAGATGTCACTCATACAATAAATTATAATAATTTTTTTATACTAAAGCAATTTTTTAAAAATATTTTGGTCGTAAAATTAATTTTTAGATGTAAAAAAATGCGTCAAAAATTATGTCATTATTTATGTCATTTATGTTAAAATTTATGTCACAATCATTAAAAATAATTTATTAATGATATAATTATACAGAATTTTTCAAATTTATTCTTGTTTTATTGCTCAACTCTTTTATGTCAAAATGCTTCTAAATTTTCTTACAGATGAATGATTAAAAACTAATTTAGTGAAAGTGACATAAATGATTACTATTGTGTGAGTTAACTCTACTGTGTGTGTTAACTGTAATTGAATTTCTCCATAATAAATACTTGTTATTTTATACTGATGTATTGCTAAGTAATAACAATGATAACTTTTCATGTCAATTAATATAATTTTATATTTAAAGGAACTCTAAAGAATTATTAAATGCTATACAGAAATCTTGTCATTAATCTCCTGTTATAATAACACAATTTTATTATCATCCAATGCTAAATGAATATCATGATATCTGTTAAATTAATAACTAGAAGATTTATATGACCTCATAGAGCTTTGTATAATGTAAGATACCATACTGGTTGTTAAAAGAGTTTTTTAAGATTAAAATGAATAACTAATTTCTTTAAGGGCACAAACAAGGGAATATAAAGATACTATGCTTAAAATTTTTACTAATTTAAATTCATACTAAGAATATCAAATATACTATGGTAATTAATAATAATAATAATAAAGAGTATATTAAAAATAAATACACCCTGCTATGAAAACATAAAAATTTTTAAAATTAAGCAAATGATAAAAATAGACCATAATACGTCTAATGGTGCAACAAGTAGTAAATACAAATATTTGTTCAAATACAAAATGATATTTAAGAAATAGAAAAAATTAATTATAATGCAAATTAAAAATTAAGCAAATAATAATTAAATTAATTTAATTACTTTCACAACGAGGCTGTTGTCCTGACCAGTGTCCTGTCGTATCGCATGTCAGTGTCCTTTGTCCTCTGAGCACATAGTTGTCGTCACATCCAAAACGCATGTGTCCCCCACACTTCCTGGAGCACATCTTCCCAGCATGTAGCCATTGGAAGGAGCAATCAAACTGGCGCAACTGGAACTACTTGCTCCTGGTGAAATAAAAGAGATAAATGATATAAGTTGAAAGTATTAGAACATCATTCTTTATGAAGAGATTTATATAACATTATCAAAATTTTTCTGGCTTATATAGGATTAAACCGATGCCATCTTATTTATTGATAACTTTTAAAGGAATCACAACAAAGACATGCAATGATTTTAGATTGCACAGGTAATTTTTTTTTGAATTATTTTTTTATTAAAGTAAATGTTAGATTTGTCCTCTACTTTTGACGATGGTTTTTGTAGAACATGGACTATTAATCAGTGGCCCATGGCCTTAGCTCAGAGGTTCGTGCTGCCATATTCTGCCACCTGATACCATATTCTGAGATGCTTCCTGTAGAAGATGTGCTATTAATTGGGAGTTCGTGGATTTAGGTCAGAAGATCTACAAGATGAGATGAATCATACCATATTCTGCAAATGTTACCTGGATTGTTAATTAGAGTCCGTCGACTTAGTTCAGAGAGTCTACGAGTTGCGACACTTTTAACTCTCTATATTCTGCGATGTTTCTTGTAGAAATTATATAAACTGCAAATCATTTCAGACCTGCACCAGTTGAACGCGTCACATCATAGCAATGCTTCCAGTGTAACATGCGTTATTAACTAGAGTCCGTGGACTTAGTTCAGAGAGTCTACGAGTTGCGACACTTAACTCTATATATTCTGCGATGTTTCTTGTAGAAATTGGTTATAAACTAGGAGCACGTAGAGTCATTTCAGAGGCTGCACCAGTTGGAACGCGTCACATCATATTCTGCAATGCTTCCAGTGTAACATGCGTTATTAACTAGAACTTAGTTCAGAGAGTCCGTGACACTTAACTCTATATTCTGCGATGTTTTTGAGAAAGTTATAAACTAGAGCACGTAGAGTCATTTCAGAGGCTGCACCAGTTGGAACGCGTCACATCATATTCTGCAATGCTTCCAGTGTAACATGCGTTATTAACTAGAGTCCGTGGACTTAGTTCAGAGAACGATTGCGACACTTAACTCTATATTCTGCGATGTTTCTTGTAGAAATTGTTATAAACTAAGAGCACGTAGAGTCATTTCAGAGGCTGCACCAGTTGGAATGCGTCACATCATATTCTGCAATGCTTCCAGTGTAACATGTGTTATTAACTAGAGTCCGTGGACTTAGCTCAGAGGATCTACGAGATGAGATGAATCATACCCTATTCTGTGATGCTTCCTGTAGAACATAGTTTATTAAACTAGAATCGTTGTGATTAGTTAATGGAAAAAAGATTCAGGAATTCTGAAGAGAAAATCAGTATCATTGTTTTCACTAGCATCTAATTAAATCCCTGCATTTATAGTGCAAATGTTTTGTAAATAAATTTGTTACACATATACAATGAATTATAATAGAATTTGTATAAATATAGTTTGAATAATGTAACAATAGAATTTATTACAAGTAGACGTTGTTGCAAGTAGAATTAGAAACATTTTGTACTTTATAATGTGCAGAGAAGAAAAGCATATTTAACGCATTAAAAGTATGCTGGTATTGTAACATATCAATAATGTTAATTATTTTTACATCACCAATCTACCTCGATTTGATGTATTTAAAAATATTTAAAAGTTTTTATGTTTTATTTTATTGGTAAAAAAAGTCAGCCTCCATCTCATTCTCAAAAAGATATACGTGGATTTAAAAGGGTTAAGAATGTCTGATGTACCGATGTTTTGCTCATAGGGTGAATTTATTTTCAAATACTTTTTTACTTTTTCAAAAACTTTTATTTAATGAGATGTAATATTACTACCGTGTCCAACAAGTAAGACCATTTTTCAATATAATTCAATTGGTGTTTGCAAAACCGTCGATTTGCAATTACAGACCTTACTGCTGATGTTGGAATTTCAAAAGAATCGGTCAATTCCATTTTGGGCCTCGTCAAATCTCCATTGGTACCGAAAATACTGAATGCGCCAGCTCACACTGCATAGGTTCTTCGTTGCCTTTTACCCAAAAATGAAACCGATATCGTTTGACAACCATCGCATTCACATCGTGCGACTTCTGGCTATTTCCCCAAACTGAAAAGACCACCCAGGACACAGTTTTGAGTCGATTGAAGATATTCAACGTGAATCGCCGCGCACTTTGAAGGTCATCCCTGCCGATGACTTTTTAGCATGCATTGAGGATTGGAAAAAAGTTGCTGTAAGTTCATTGTGTCCGGAGGGTGTTACTTTGAAGGGATGAAATAAATTTGGAAGAATAAATAAAGAGTTTTCGAAAAAAAAATAACTGGTCTTACTTTCTGGGCACTGTAGTACATTAAATATCTGTGGAAACTATACTTACTATTGCATGTGGGAGTTCCAGAAGACCACCGCCCCCTGCCTGACAAAAGAGCGTTGCCTGACCGGACAAAGTGTATCCGGCCTGGCAAGAAAACGAGCAGGCTTGACCCACAGCCACTTGCTGGCAGGATCCAGAAACAGCTCCGTTGGCAGGAGGATTCAAGCCAGGACAGCCTGTTGGAGCTGACAGAACATAAAGCAATATTTTGATGAAAATGAAAAAAAAAATTTCTCTTATGAATAGCTTTTTTTTTTTTTTTTCTCAATAGCGAACACTTCAAATGAGGTTATTCTTCACGGATGCTGCATATTTGTAGCAGATTCAATATTATTTAAAGTTTATTAGAGCACGATATCTGCTACAGTGGGCCACAAGAGAAAAAAAAATGTGTATAAAATTACGCGAATTGATATAATATGGATAGAAAAATTTCAGGTAGTCATCAATTAGTTCAGTGCGGTGACCATTTTGTTTTTAACTTGGCGATTTGGCGCAAGATTCTAAATTTTCATCATAATTTGTAACATAATGGTATTAATTAATAATTTGTATCATGATTATGATACAAATTAATCATAATCAGATTAAAATCTAAATAATTCGATTATTTTTAATTAAATTCATTGGGGAGAAAATTAAAGCAATATAAACAACTGAACGCTGCTGCGTGTTGAAGCAATTATTAATTTTATGAAATTCGTTTCCCTTTCTATTAATGTAAATAGGAAATGATGACTTGTATAAATAGATGTGCACAAAATTAACAAAAGAATAATAAACAAAGTTGCCAAACTTGTTGTCTCTATTCACATATAAGTTTAATTTCAATTAAACTTTTTATTTCAAAATTTAACTTTTTAAGAACTTTCAAAGGATAAGAACTTATTTTACATACTAAAAACGCCTACATGAATAGATAATGTTTACTTAAGGTAAATCGTCAACATAGTGTTAAAGTACAGCATAAAACTATAGTTTAGTGGATGATAATAGAAACTGCAATCTAATTTTATGACAAAAATATGATACAAAAAGTTGTGACCTACTAAACAATGATTTGAAACATAAGATTAAATTGTGTATATAATCAAAGATCATTTCAGGGCTCAAAAGAAAAGCTTGTCTTTATCAGATTTATAATTAATATTACATAGTAATATGTTCTTATTGTATTGATTAATTTGCGGAAAACCCATGTATATAACATCACCTTATGAAACCATGGTTTATCCCTAAAGATCTATGAATTACTGTTTTACCAACTATTCAACGAAAATTCAAACAAAGCAAATGGAGTAATAAAATACTTTTTTAGGTTTGCTCGTTAGACATGCGAGCAATTTTGAAAAAAATGAGTTTATTAATAACACTATGTTCGAATCCATCTGATTTGTCTGTTTGACAATAACTGGTTCAACAATAGGAAGTTTATAATAGAGTTTTCTACAGCCAGTTTTATGCAGAAAATTATACGCAAATACAATTTTAAAAACTAGTATTCTTACCTGCACATTGCGGTGGACTCCTGACCACTGCCCATTGCTTCCACAAACTAGATTGATGAACCCACCAGACTATAACCTGCATTGCAGTAGAATGTACATGACTGGCCGACAACTCCCGGACTACAGGAACCGGAATGTCCTCCATTGACAGGATTCGGTAAAGCCGGACAAGAGCGAACTGAAATAAAAATATTTCTGTGAATATATATGGCTTATGTAAACTATTTTTTATGTAAATGGCGATAGATGGCGCCACCAGCACAGAAATGCAATGAGGTGTGGCCGCTACGGGGCTTCCTAGGTAAGAACAAGGATGGATGTTAAGCAACGAAGGTTGGTGATGGCGAGAAATGGCTCTAAAACGTATTTAAAATATTATTAAATATATATATTCAATTTTAAATCACTGAGAGTCGTTTTATTTAATGGAAAGGAAGAAAAAGCTAACACTTAGTAGTAATTGATATTAATTATAATATAGTTATTTTTAGACTGCGTTTAATATTTTTTGACATAATTATCTTATTGATCAGTTCAAACTGATTTTTAAAAGGTTTTATAGTGTTTAGTTCTTTTTAATAAATTGAATGTTTCTTTAATTTATTTTTATAACGTTGTCCTTTACAAATGCAGGTCATTTAAACCTAATTTCATATGGCATTATAATGGCAGATCTGTAAACGGATGATAGATTGTGCGTAATATATCGGTGCACAACTGTCGTGTTGATAGAGAAATAATATGCATTTATAAATATTTTTTTGTATTAAGGTAAGTCTTTATATGCAATTATTATATTATTCTTGTACAGATGCCAGATTTTATGTGTCCCTTGAAGGGTGTATTTGATGGTCACTAGCCCTAATCGGATTCGAATCCGATCTGTTCAAAGGCATGACCAGCTCCAGAGGAGAGATACCTCCCGCCAATTTAAACACTGCACAGGAATATTACTTTCAGTCGCGGTTGGGACAAAAAGACTCCTTCCTCCGGAAACTGATCATCCCTTTGAACAGATCGGATTTGCATCAGTTAAGGGCTAGTGATAATCAAATACACCCCTTCCGAGGGACACACATAAAATCTAACACCACAGCACAAGAATAATATAATAATTGCATACAATTTTACTTTAATTCAAAAAAAAATATTTATAAATGCATATTGACACTCCTATAGACCCGACAGAATCTTATTGACCCACGACAATGCATCCACATTATGTTACAGCAATTTGGAATGAACTGTCTGGATAACCTTTCAAATGTTGTTAAATGTAGATGCTACACTTCCAGATGTAGCATCTCCATTTAACATCATTTAAATCCTCTTTCACTCCTCTTTGAACACTACGGAAGGACTTTCTGGCCTATAAATATATCAAAACCATACTAGAATAGAGAGGAAGCTTTCAATTCTGTTCCGCTGGTAGGGTTTCGAACATTAAGTCAAACCAACATGAAGCTCTCCTACCTCACAACAAAAGCTAATTTAATTAATTAAATTTGTAGAAGCATTTCTGATGTTAGGTTAATTTTGATAAAAAGTATTTTTTGTAAAGTTAATATATAAGAATTCCAAACCTATATTTTATTTAGCTTATAGTTTATACTCTTCAAAATTACTTATATCAATCTTTTTTGTATCTATGTAAAGCATTTCATACATTGATACATACCTAATGCAGCACTCATACATTGATTTCATACAGCACTCATACATTGATTTCATACAGTATAACAGCACTCATACATTGACTCATACAGTAATTTCATACATTGATTTCATACATTCATACATTTTGATAAATCTCTTGCATTGAAATGAAGTTAAAAATATTTTCTCACGCAGTATGAGATTTTAGTTAAATTTTTAAATTGGCTTAGCATTATTTAAAATTAAATAAAATAAAACAAATTTCAATAACCAAATAAAAATTCATTTAAAATGAATAAAATAGGCTCATTTTTTAGAACATAACCTGTGCAAGTGGGTGACGGTGATGACCATTGTCCGCTACTTTGACAAACAGGTTGCAGTTCCAGTGAGTGTATATCCTGCCTGGCAAGTAATGGTGCAAGACTGCCCCTGCAACTCCAGGACTACAAGCACCAGATAGTGCTGCATTAGGTACTTGAATATTTGGACATCCATTCGCTGGAAAAAAATGCTTTCTTAATATAAAAAGATGCAATAGGAAAAATAAAGGTGAAACCTAATATCAGTTTTTTTTTTTATATAAATTTCATTAAACATTTCATAGAAAGGCGTCTGTTTTAAAATCCTTCTAAATAATTTTTATATTTGATATTTTAGATAATTTCACCACTTGCAATAATTTTCAATTTCTAAAGATTTTTACCATGACTATATCACTTAATATGCAAAAGACGATGATTAAAAATATATACAAATCACCCATAACATTATTTTCAACTTGTTGTTATACCACCCTGCAAGATCATTTCAAGTTGCTATTATACCATCTATACGATCATTTCAACTTGTTGTCGTACCATCTATACGATCACTTCAACTTGTTTTTATACTAACACTACTTGTTGTTATTCATTTGTGTTATATTATTTCAAAGAGCAGATAAATGTGACTAAAAACATTAATAAGTCATATGTTGAAAAATGTAAAATCTCAATACAGTTTATAATACACTGGTGGACAAAATTAAGAGATGGAAGACATTTTACCAAATATCTCAAAAATAATGAATATAAATAAATGAAATTTGGTATGGATATAGCTTTATTCCATGATAATAAAGTATGCAAAACAAAAAATGAAAGTGTCATTCACTGGCATGATCTATTGCCAATAAATCCAATGTAGTCTGAACTTAAGGATAAAAGATGACAATAAAAGGGAGGCTTGTACAGTGTGTGTTGCCTCTAGTATGGTGTATGGTCCCCCTGACAGGCAGACAGCATGCACAACGAGTATGCATGCTGTTAATGAGGGAGTTAAGGAGGGCTTGGGGAAGACCCTCCGATTCTTCCACCAGAGCAATTTTTAACTCCAGAATGGTTCTGGGGGAAGTTGGCGCATCGCAATAACTCTCCCAAGAGCATCCCAAGCATGTTCAATAGGATTCAGGTCAGTGGATTTGGCTGGTCAATCCATTCATTGAATATCCTCGCTTTTCAGATACTCATAGCCATGAGAGCCCTATGTGGTTGCGCATTGTCGTCCATAAAAAATGAACTCAGGGCTAACAGCGTCCCTGAAAAGACGCACATAGGGCTCTAGGACCTCCTGCCTGTACCTCTGGGCATTCACGGAACCATTGTCAAACACATGGAGCGGTGTGCGGGTATCTTTCATGATCCCTGCCCAAACCATGACTCCTCCACCAGCATAATGGTCCCTTTCGATAATGTTGCTAGGATGGTATCGGATTCCAAGTTTCCTCCATATCAATAACCGTCCAGAATCTGGTTGTAGACAGAATTAGACTCATCGGTGAAGAGAACATTAGCCCATTGAAGCTGTGTCCAATTTTGATGTTGTCTGCACCATTCTGCACGCACTCTTTTGTGGGAGGAGGAGTGGGATGCAAATAGCGGGCTTCCTGGCATACAGCCCCTCTTTCATGGAGTCTCCTGAAACTGTCTTACTCGAAATTGATGTTCCTGTAGCAGCCGCGAGGCCCCTAGACAATTGAGTGGCTGTAGCCGTCCTCTGGCGCTTAGCTGAAAGGAACAAATACCGGTCTTCATTGGCTGTTGTAGCCCTCGGGCGAACCTTGTCCTGGTCGTCCTGCATACTGTCCCACTAGTTTTAGATTGACTCCACAAATTGGAAATGACGCTTGGTGGTATATCCAATTCCCTAGCAACCTGAGCTTGGGACTGGCCTGCCTCAAGTCTACACACAATTTTCCACCTCATACCTTCGTCTAAACGATGAGGTTAACTCATTCCACCAAAAAAACCAGCAAGAAACAACAAGATTATTCAAAAATGCACTAAAATCTGCAACTGTGTTGAAGAGTGGAATGAGATGAACAGATCGATGCGGACTTTTATACCTCCTGCTGCCTTAACAACGCCCACAAGAATACGTAAATGTTATCTCAGGGCCAATAGCGCTACAGTGACCATATATGAAAATCGACTGTCCAGGTTTGTGCGGTATTTTTAGAGAAATGTGCGAAAACGCTTTCCATCTCCTAATTTTGTCCACCAGTGTATATTGCATATAATATTAAAAGCGGGAATTTCCAGAACGAGATATTTTTATTAAAGAGCAAATAGTAAAAATTTAATATTTCACACCATAATCATCTCACGTTCCTATATCATTATTATTTTTTCATCTTCATAAGAAAGCATAATAATAGAAAATTTATCAATTAACAAGCAGAAAATGCAAAATTTTTATAATTTTGATTTAACTGATGTATTTATTAAGGTTGTTAATTATTTAATTGCTTTTCTAAGGACTGTTTCTTTCACATAATAAAAATTTATTAATATATATTTTTTTTTTAAAAACATTGAAAATACATTATTACAAATACATAAAGTAGCATAATTTAAGGTCAATATTTAAATGAAATATCAAAAGAAAAAGCATTATAGTGCAGATATTTCCAGATATTATATTATTTTTTTATGGGAATCATATTCTGTTATAACTTATCCACATTGGATGTTTGTTTTGCGATCATTATCTCTAAATTTGAATCCTTTTGAATTTTTAAGGAATTGGTGTATCGAATACCATATACTAAAGATTGCACTTGTCTGCTTACTGGTTTTCACATTTGTGGAGATTACTCTATTGCATCGTGTATCGTTAACCATTATACTGTGGTTATTTTGTGCACCTTCCTGTGTAAACACCCTGTCATATACACTGAAGTGACAAAAGTCATGGGATAGCAATATGCAAATTTTCAGATGGCAGTAGCATCGCGTAGAACAGGTATAAATGCGCAGTGCTTTCGCAGAGCTTTCATTTCTGTTCAAGTTAATCATGTGAAGAGGTTTTGACGTGATGATGACCGCACGACGGGAATTAACAGACTTTGAACGCGGAATGTTAGTTGGAGCCAGACGCATGGGTCATGCCATTTCGGAAATCGTTAGGGAATTCAACATTCCCAGATCCACTGTGTCAAGAGTGTGCCGAGAGTATGAAATTTCAGGCATAACATCCCACCATGGACAGCACAGTGGTCGACCGCCTGCACTTAACGACCGAGACCGGCGACGTCTGCAAAGAGTCGTAAATTCTAACAGACCCAAACTGTCAGCAAGGCACTGTTCAAGCTGGTGGTGGCTCCGTAATGGTGTGGGCTGTTTTTTCATGGCATGGACTTGGTCCTATGGTGCGACTGGACCGAGCATTGACTGGAAATGCTTATGTTCAGCTACTTGATCACTTGCAGCCATTCATGGACTTCATGTACCCAAACAACGACGGAATTTTTATGGATGACAATGCGCCATGTCACCGGGCCACAACTGTTCGCGATTGTTTTGAAGAACATTCTGGACAATTCCAACGAATGATCTGGCCACCTAGATCGCCCGACATGAATCCCATCGAGCATTTATGGGACATCATCGAGAGGTCTGTTCGTGCCCAAAATCCCTGCACCATCAACGCTTTCACAATTATGGACGTCTATCGAGACAGCATGGCTCAATATTCCTGCAGAAGACTTCCAACGACTTGTTGAGTCCATGCCACGTCGAGTTGCTGCACTTCGCCGGGCGAAAGGAGGGCCGACACGATATTAAAGGTATCCCATGACTTTTGTCACTTCAGTGTACAATTACTGTAGTTCTTGTATTTATTATGGCTTAATTAACGTGTACCGAGGCGATGTAATATTTTTTCTCGTTTTTCTCGAATCTTTGAGAAATAGATGCATGGTTCTTTGCTCAATATTTATGTATTCCAAGCAAGGGTTCTCACCTTTCACAGTTTATGTGGTATTGGTCAAACACCCTTTACAAGTGCTTTACACCTTTGAAGATAATTACTGCATATATAGCGAAAAACAACTTACAAGTACATCTTGGTAATGAGTTAGACCACTGGCCGTTGGTCTGGCAGATGAGGACCCTGGTGTCTGTTGGCCTGTAACCACTGATGCATACCAGCTGGCAGGTGTCCCCACTGTTGGCAGCTGTGCAGCTGCCCACCAATCTACCACCCTCAGGGGCATTCAGAGTAGGACAGATATTGGTAACCTCTGGGGTGCTCCCTTCAACAAAAAAATACATTCACCAATTAAATGTAAAAAATTCTTAATGCAAAATAAATTAATTAATAATTACAGACAAAAATTAATATATGTATTTAAAAATATTACACTCGTTATCCTTAAGTGACATGTCGTTTCTTATTTTAAAAGCAGCTATAGTTAAATATTCAAAAAGAAATCATACTTTTTTTTTTTTTCAGCAATTGGAGATTCTCTTTATTTATAAGTTCTCGCAAATGTGTGTTGTGTAGATAAAGATCAGATTATCAATTTAATAAATTTCCTACACTAAATTTAGGTATTTAAATATACTTAGTGTTCCTACTACTTGCAAATGTGAGATTTATTACATATGGAATATTTTAAGGGGAGATAGACTTCTTCCCTCCACCATCAATAATAGTTATCCATGATATTTTATTATACATTATACACTGAAGCGCAAAAGTCATGGGATACCTCTTAATATCGTGTCGGCCCTCCTTTCGCCCGGCGAAGTGCAGCAACTCGACGTGGCATGGACTCAACAAGTCGTTGGAAGTCTTCTGCAGGAATATTGAGCCATGCTGTCTCGATAAACGTCCATAATTGTGAAAGCGTTGATGGTGCAGGATTTTGGGCACGAACAGACCTCTCGATGATGTCCCATAAATGCTCGATGGGATTCATGTCGGGCGATCTAGGTGGCCAGATCATTCGTTGGAATTGTCCACAATGTTCTTCAAACCAATCGCGAACAGTTGTGGCTCGGTGACATGGCGCATTGTCATCCATAAAAATCCCATCGTTGTTTGGGTACTTGAAGTCCATGAATGGCTGCAAGTGATCTCTAAGTAGCTGAACATAAGAATTTCCAGTCAATGTTCGGTCCAGTCGCACCAGAGGACCAAGTCCATGCCATGAAAACAGCCCACACCATTACGGAGCCACCACCAGCTTGAACAGTGCCTTGCTGACAGTTTGGGTCCATGGCTTCGTGGGGTCTGCGCCACACTCGAACCCTACCATCAGCTCTTACCAACTGAAATCATGACTCATCGGACCAGGCCATGGTTTTCCATTCATCTAGGGACCAACCGATATGCTCACGTGCCCACGAGAGTCGCTGCAAGCGATGTCGTTCTGTCAGTAAAGGCACTCGAGTCGGTCTTCTGCTGGAATAGCCCAAGAAAGCCAAATTTCTCCGCACAGTTCTAACAGACAAGTCCCTTGTACGTCCCGCATTGATTTCTGCGATTATTGGACGCAGTGTTGCTTGTCTGTTAGAATTTACGACTCTTTGCAGACGTCGCCGGTCTCGGTCGTTAAGTGCAGGCGGTCGACCACTGCGCTGTCCATGGTGGGATGTTATGCCTGAAATTTCATACTCTCGGCACACTCTTGACACAGTGGATCTGGAATGTTGAATTCCCTAACGATTTCCGAAATGGCATGACCCATGCGTCTAGCTCCAACTAACATTCCGCGTTCATAGTCTGTTAATTCCCGTCGTGCGGTCGTCATCACGTCAAAACCTCTTCACATGAATAACTTGAACAGAAATGAAAGCTCTGCGAAAGCACTGCGCATTTATACCTGTTCTACGCGATGCTACTGCCATCTGAAAATTTTGCATATTGCTATCCCATGACTTTTGTCACTTTAGTGTAAGTCATTATAATGTTATGTCATTAAAGCTATAACTATTTTGTAGAATGACACTATTTAATTTGTAGTAATTTGTAAAATTTTTATTAAATGCCTGCATAGAAACAGTAAGTATTCATAAATTAGAAAATTGTATCAATGGAATTTTTAGATATTGATATGTTTAATATATAAAAAAAAATGAATTTGACAATAGAATTTATTTATTTCCCCTTATCAAGAAGTTTTAAAATTAATGATATAAATTATTAAATTTTTTAGTCTTGCGAAAAACAAACTGATACAGCTTTGATTCCATTAAAAAGTTTATTTAAATATTTATGTATAAGATAAAAAGTTATTTGAATTCTTCGATAATTATTCTTTTTGCAACTTATTAAAAAGTCATTTACTATGATTTTCTAATAAATTTAGTTTTTCAATTTTATATTATTACTATTAAGATAAAACGAACTTTCATAATTATGCTATGGAATTTTTTCAAGAAAAACAGACACAATTAATAATAAAACACAAAACAAAAGTAAAGCATTATTTTTAATTAAATAAATTTTTCCGAAATTAAGAAGATAATCCTGTGTTTCGTTTTTAGTTCGAAAGAAAGAACTATTTCTGAATTAATCATTAATGCTAAAAGTAACAAGTAACAATTATTTTCAACTATAGCAATTTCAATCATCATCCAGAATTATTAGCATGAATATAAGATTATTATGTTTTTGTTTTGTTTTATACAGTCAGTACATTTTGCACGAGTACATTCATAAATAAATAAAATATTAATGAAACACTAAGGCTAAATTTAAACACTTTAATAACGATAGAATATGAAGTATTTTAAGGGAAACAAGTTTGTATGTGCTGCCATCTATGAAGAAGGAACGGTACTAACACTTAATAAAATAGTGTTGATTATATAAATAATTATGATTACAGAAATAATGTTGATTTCAAAAATAATTATATGGTTTGTGGAAAAAGGCAATAAATATTAGCAAATATGTAAAATTAAAATATTATTTTGTTAAAAATATTATATATTACATTCAATTCTTTACAATAGTTATATAAATATTCGGAGTAAGTATATATAAGAGAACAATTTCAAATAATGCAAATTTGAAATTGTTAATGTTTGAATTATGGTTTGCACAAATAATGAATATTTATTATTAAAACAAGCTCCATCGTAAGAAAACTTTATAACTGATGATATATTACTTATTTTTATATGTTCAATTATAATATATATGTATAAATTATATGTATGAAATAGATGTTTTATTTATGAATTTATCATATTAACTTTTGGAAATTTTAAATATCATTTAGTATACGTTAAGTTTATTTTATTGTTGATTAAATTTACTCAGTTTAGCATTTAAATGAAGTTAAAATAAATTATTCAATTGTTTTGCAAAAAATATAACATTTTTATACATATATATGATTTGATTTTGTAGAAATTTACTTCTATATTATTAAGGAAAGACATCATTTTAATCATGATACAAAAGTGGTGCACTATAAAATAAATTTTGTAATTTTTTTTTTTCTCCGAGATTTAAAAATTAATTGTCAATAAAATATAACGATATTCTATTAAGGGAAAAAATTTCCTATTTTTAGAAAACTTAACTAATATTAAACATATTATTAATGCAGTTAATTAAGGTAGTTGGAAACCTTAAAATGTTTTGCATGAAATTTTGAAACATTCGATGCCTAAATTTCTATGGATAATTTTTCTCTTAACTTTCCAGGACAATTGAAAACATTCCTATTTTAAAATTCGAAAGCATTTCGAATTATATAATAGCGCCACCTATACGTTAAAAATCACAAGTATTTAATTTTTGATGAAAGTTTTTTTTTTCCTAAACTTTTTTCATAAAAACTAATTCTATTCAAAAAAGAAGTTTTTAACTCTTTGAAAAGAATTTTTTTTTTTTTTTTTTTTTTTTTTTTTTTGAACATTTTATATTTGGTTAAGACTTTCCTCGACAAAGTAGGAAAAGGAAAAATAAACGAAACTTTTGTAAAATTTTACCGTGTGTAATCTGTTGTAAAGATTTGAATAGTGGTGTTTTTCCACTCCTTTTGAACATAATTTGACACTATTAAAGGATTGATTCAATAGAAGTTTAAACACCTGCCTGACAAAAGTAAATTGAAATGTCATCCATACAATTACACAGGCATTATTTAAGTAAACATTTAGCCCTTTTTAACTGTACATGAAAATATGTTTTAATCAAATGTCTTTTAAAGAATTTATTAATCTTTTAATTTCAAAGTTAATTATAAAATAAAAATTTAAAATCTAAAACAAAATGATATTACATTTATTTTTTTTATCCTTAGAAGGAATAGTTAAATGATTTAAAATCCAGATGAATTATTTATAGTAAATTTAAATTAAAAGATGCTATTTTTACATTTTAAATCATTTTTAGACTGATGAAAAAAATTGAGAAAACAAAGATTTTTTATAGTTATTTATTTTTGCTTGTGTAGTACAAGATTTTATAGTTCATGTAATCTTGTACTATATATAATGTTTACTACAGTAAATAATAACATCATGCATATAATGTTTACTACACAAAATAATATATTCGGATTGTATTTTTTATTTAATGATTTTTCCAGTAATATAATCTCTATATAAAGGATACTATTTTTATATTTTAATAAATATTCTATAATTATCATTAGAAAACTGGAGAAAGATCTTATTGAAGCAATTTCGAATATCCCAAAGAGTAGAGCAAGAAATAAAAACATTTTGTTCTCAAATAATCTCCTTCTTTAAAAACAGAGGAAGAAAATTCAATTTATATCATCAAAAATAACAATTACGACCTAATATACACTGAAGTGACAAAAATGGGATACCTCTTAATATCGTGTCGGCCCTCCTTTCGCCCGGCGAAGTGCAGCAACTCGACGTGGCATGGACTCAACAAGTCGTTGGAATGCAGGAATAAGCGATAGACGTCCATATCAAAGCGTTGATGGTGCAATTTTGGGCACGAACAGACCTCTCGATGATGTCCCATAAATGCTCGATGGGATTCATGTCGGGCGATCTAGGTGGCCAGAATTCGTTATTGTCCAAATGTTCTTCAAACCAATATTGGCCGGGTGACATAGCGCATTGTCAAATCCCATCGTTGTTTGGGTACATGAAGTCCATGAAGGGCTGCAAGTGATCTCCAAGTAGCTGAACAGAATTTCCAGTCAATGTTCGGTCCAGTTACCAGAGGACCAAGTCCATGCCATGAAACAACAGCCCACACCATTACGGAGCCACCACCAGCTTGAATAGTGCCTTGCTGACAGTTTGGGTCCATGGCTTCGTGGGGTCTGCGCCAAGTCGAACCCTACCACCAGCTCTTACCAACTGAAATCGGGACTCATCCCGGACCAGGCCACGTTTTTCCACTCATCTAGGGACCAACCGATATGCTCACGTGCCCACGAGAGTCGCTGCAAGCGATGTCATTCTGTCAGTAAAGGCACTCCGAGTCGGTCTTCTGCTGGAATAGCCCAAGAAAGCCAGATTTCTCCGCACAGTTCTAACAGGCAAGTCCCTTGTACGTCCCACATTGATTATTTGACGCAGTGTTGCTTGTCTGTTAGAATTTAACGACTCTTTGCAGAATAGGCGGTTGCGCTGTCCAATTTATATTACACTCTTGACACAGTGGACATCGATTTTATGGCATATGCGAGCTCCAATAACATTCTGCGATCAAAGTCTGTTAATTCCCGTCGTGCGGTCATCATTGTCAAAACCTCTTCACATGAATAAGTTCTCTGCGAAAGCACTGCGCATTTATACCTGTTCAACGCGATGCTACGTCGATCCCATGACTTTTGTCACTTCAGTGTATAACTAGCACCTATATCAAATAAATTTTACTATTCATTACCAACAAGGAAAATAATATTTTCTAAGAATTCTCATCCATTATATACTATAGGTATTTTTAAAAAAATCATACAAACATGTAAAACCAGCATATGTTTTGAGAAAAAAAAGGATATTATGAGGCAATACTTTGAATTATATTAACTCTGACATCTTTAATATGATATAAAATTACAATCCTATTGTACAGTTCTGAAAACTACTTACGTGACAGGTGCTCACAACTACCAGAAGAGGAACATGTCACGAGGGAGGATCCAACCAACATGTACCCTGGATTGCAGGTGACCACGCAATCTGCCTCTCCGTTGGGAATGTTGAAGAACTGGCAGATAGCTCCTGTAAGCAGAACAAATCAGCAACAATTTCACTGTCCTAGTTGATAAATCACTAGTTTTTATACTAGTAGTAGACAAAATAATAGAAATTCTTGGAATCTAAGTTCTTACTTTCACTAATAGGTTGTTGGCCAACCACAACATTATAGACAGCAACAAATATACTCAGATTTATGCATATGATAAGGATATTTTATATCATTCTTTCTGTAAAATATGTTAATTTTATGTGAAAAAAGTAGTGTGTGTGATGAAAGTAGAGGCTATCATCTCTCATTTTTCGCTCAAGATATTCCCATAAAATTTCTATAATATTAAGATCTGGTGACAATAAGGCAACTGTTTCATTTCATCCTCATATTCCTTAAAACAGCTTGTGGTGCACTTTGCTGTATAGACGGGGCCATTATGCTCTTTAGTCAACATGGAAGATTATTTACATCATTGAACAAACGTGATCCAGAAGTATTTTCAAATGTGTTTGAAATGTGTTGTTTTATGAGCCTTCAGGATGACTATTGGTATTAAAGAATTCCAAAAGATAGCCCCTATAACATCAAAGATTCCCCTCAGGGCTTTGCAGTTGGAACTAAATGGTTTGAAATCGCCTTCCTGTCTAAGGAAACAAAGTAAAACACGATTCGTTGGACCAAATTAAATTTTGCCAGTCGTCAAAGATCCAGTTTTGATGTTCTCTGCACCATTATATACACTTTTGGACGTTGATGTTAATAATGAAAACTTTGAGATTTGCAGACATAATGAAGACGACCTTAAGAATGTAATCTGTGAAGACACCTGTTAAATATTTATCAAATTCGTTCTGAGCAGCACAACAAAATTGAAGAAATTCTTTGTGAGTGCCTAAGGGTAAAAACTAATAGAATTATAGTGCCTAGTTGCTTTTTAACCTTTAAGTATATTATATATAAAATATAATTGCTACCACTAGTTCTTCTGCAATATGGCGTGTAGGAGCTCCAGGCGCCAGATGTGAGGCATGTCAATCTAGATTGTCCACCTTGAAGGGCATATCCGCTGTTGCACACGATGTAGCAGGACTGTCCAGCCACACCGGGTTGCACTGACCCTCGACATGGCCATTGTCAGGTGCAAATAATGCTGGACAAGTGGTGCCACCACAGTTGTTGGTTGGGCATCCCCCGCAATTGTTGTTAGGACAACCTCCACAATTATTGTTTGGGCATCCATTACAATTGGTGCATCCAAGTTCGAGTTCTAAAAATGAAATAATTTTTTAAATAAATATTTTTCAGAAATTTTAAAATGGAATATTAATTTCTTAATTAATCAATTGATTTAGTATTTATTGATTAATATAATGAATGATTAATCAATTAATTAATTAATCGTTTTAATGGATATTTATGTAAGGTGATATTATGGCTTGATCAAGGATTAATTTGTTTTTACTTCGTAAACTTCAATATTTTTTATTGAAAATAATTGTTCTTTTCATTACTATAATTAAAAGTAAAATTAATGTGTTTTTGTGAAAATCTTTCTATTTTTATTCAATTCTGCCATTAATTTCAAATAAATAACTTTACTTAATGTGAATAATAAATGTGTTTGAAAATTTTTGAAAATATATTTTTCAATCAAAATAGAGTTTAATAAAAAAAACTGCTTGAGAAAAAATACAGGCCAAATATAAAATTCGTACACAAAGAAGATACAAAATATCAATTAGATACAGTATTATAATTTAAAAATATAAAAAATACATTTTTTAACAATTATATCCATAAAGATATATAAATATATACATTTATGTATTTTTCCAACCATTGAATAAATTAAAATTTTGTCACTTTAATGGTGTCTGTATAGAGTATCCCTCTCAAATATAAAATAATCTTAAGCTTAGGAATATTAATAATTGCTTTCTCAGGTTTATATAGCAACATTTCAAGATTTTATATTAACTAATAAATCACATTAAAATGGTCATAGTTGTATATTTACTACCTATATGTCTTAATGTCTTAATGACGTATGACATTGATTAATTTTGGAAATAATGTATAAATAAGATATAATCATACCTTATTATATATAAGGTATTAATTTAAGTATATTAAGAATAATAAGTATAAATATTTAATTTTAGAAAGCAAATCTCACCACATGCAGGTGATTGACCACTCCATGTTCCATCGCTACGACACACACGAAATGGACTCCGACTATTTGGTAAGGACTTCGACATTCGAACTGGCACTGTGCACCCACATATGTATCGCAGGGTCCGACTGCTTGACCATTCCATGGTTTCTGTAGCTGCGGACACCCTGAAAACATTACATCACGTCTGTGAATATTTTAGCTCAAATACATTAATATTTAAATTAGATTGCTACATTTCATAAAATCTTCATTAACATCATCATCAGTGGCACCACAGTCCCATGCTGGTGCCGCCTGCCTACTGGCAGATTTCGAGACAGGAGAGAACGGGGGAAGGTTGTCAGACCGACGCCTCACGCTTTACAGTCATATTAGATCGAGGACCTAAGGCTTAAGGTGGATTACAAATCGTTACAATCATCCATGGTACCGCCGAACTGGAACCTGAAAGCTGTGGCACCAAGGGCCAGCACTTGACCATCAGGTCCCTTATATAAACTTACAAAAAAAAAATAACTTGACTTGGAAAATAAGAAATTCCTCTAAAAACAATTAACAATATATTTTTTAAAATAACAAAAACGGTGTAACCTAATATATGAGCCGTTTTCTTTGCAGCTGGTGTAAGTTCATTTTTGACAAAAGTTAGTTAATGATAACAGTGAATGTTATCTGCTATGAGCTTTTTATCTATAAAAAGCCATTCAAAATGTTCATCATTTTATCAATATAAATTTACGTAATTAATGAAATTGGGGCCCGATGTCCAAGTGACTACCTCTGAGGTGCTCGGTGCCAAGGTTTCGGGTTCGTGTACTGGCGGCGTCACGAATGTTTGCGCAGTGGTTCAGTATCCACTTTAAACCGTACGTTCCGATCTAATATGGTTCTTGAGTGTTGAGTGTAGGCCTGGCAACCCTACCCTGTAATAAGAAAAAAGCATCTATAGTCTCGTAATCTGCCAGTAGGCAGACAGCCTTGGCTGAACATAGAGCTGTTGCGTCAATGATAATAATGATGAGTGAATGAAATTATTACTATAATTACTTTGAAAATGTTGTAAATCCCACTTTTTCCCAGTCATAATATTTAGTTCAAAAATTATACTATATACTCCATTCTCTACTTCATACAAATTCTATACTTCATTTTATATGTGTGGCAACACGAAAAGAAAACCTCGAAAATTTTAAATATACTAGCACCTTATATCACCATGCCAGGCTCATCACATCCGAAAAATTTAACGATATGATGGATCTATTAACTATATTCCTCCAATACGTCATGAATATTTTCTAATACTTTCTCATAATGATTAAAAATTAAAAATGGCACCTATTATTATAAAGTTGTAATTATAATGATTAAAAGGGCATTACAAGAAATATTTAAATAAAGCTTTTTTATTTATTTATTTTATTTTTTGTCATATTTAATAAAAATTTCATAAAAAATTGGTTTGATTCAATTGAAATTCTTATTTAATATTTTATAAATGTATGATTTTCACATTTTGTTGACTTTGAAAAGTGATGTAAGACGAATTGAGGTCATTAAAAGTATGCATTTCTTTTAACTAATACTTTAGAAACAATCATTAGATACTTAAATCATTTTAATATTTATAAAACAAAAAATGAGCGTATTAACATTTACCAGTATATTTCCAACCACTCAAATACAAGCTCTTAAATATCGTTATATAACATAAAATGGACTTCAGGTTAAAATATAATTGCTAAATTATAGGACATCGTGTTAGATTATAGTTAGATTTATGTTAGAATATATATATATATATATATATATATATATTATTATTATTATTATTGTTTTCAAAGGGTGGGTATGACTATTTTCTCATAGATATCACATTCAGCGTTCCCTACTACATCCACATTATGCCACAACAATTTAGAATTAACATCCTCGCAGACATTGACTGACACCTGGAGGGGATCCTACCCTTTGCTCCTTTTGCTCCCCCACCCCTGAATTGTTCGAACTACGAATTTAATGTACACAATTTCAGTATAGAAATCGTTGGTTTTTAGATTCGACTTTGCTAGCCAGGTATTGAATCGAACTACCTCTGCCTATAAAACTAACGCCCCATTGCCAAACTGCTTCAGGTCCAGTTACAAAAATCATTACGTTAAATAAATCAAACCAAACAGATGAAATTTTAACTCTTATCTAATGATTATATAATAGTAAATGGCATTTTTTAATGTAAACATAATTTCTTTATTTTGAATTAAGGTCATATTAAAATTGAATGAAAGGCTATATTGGCGGCTGTAAAATATTGGCGATAGTTTGTGATGAATTCAATGGTACTATTCTGTGATGGTCCATATGGATATTTGAAAAGATTTTCACAACCTATTTTAGTCTTGCATTTTGTATGAATTCTACTGAAACCACTCTAGTTGTTGTTGTTGTTAATCCCCTAGTGCAGAGAGTCTACACTAGGTCCGAAGGAGCCCGTCGCAGACGTCCATTGCTAAGGATAATATTGCAGCTTCACTTTTAGCGAGGAACCACGAAGGTTGAAGGCTGACTAAACCTCAAGACAACGTTCTATAATCATATTAGTCCGAGACCGGTTTAAAGTGGATTCCAAACCAGGCGTCTCCAATGTATGGCTCGCGGGCCAAATCCGGCCCGCCAGTGTCATCAATCCGGCTCGCGACAGCGAATAGCTCATTGTTGCTATAATAAGTCGGATAAAAAACACAGAATGATAATAACTCGGTTTTATAGACTTGCTAGGTAAAGCTTAATGACAAGTATAATACGCAGAAAATTTAACTTAAGATAACAATAACAAATAATTGAAATGAATCCCACCAACGTTATAAACTAGTGAACATCCCGCGGTTACCCTCGGTTAGTTATGTTGGGGTAAAAGAGTATCGCATATGTATGTATATCGATGTTTGGAATGTATATATCCTGAATCAAACATATGTTTTTTATCGCGAAAAATCCTTCAGGAACGGAAACGCTTGCAAAAAAAAAAAACACTAATGAGATTTATAGTTGTGATTATACACTGACAATAGTTTGTAGTTAACAACCGTATGCTTGCTCAGAGCGCGCACTCGGCAATTAATCTAGAAACTAGAGATAATGGCAGACAAATTAAAACGTTTTTGGGCCCTTGGTACTTACTGGAGTAAACAGTATGGCCCTTAAAGCGGCAAGGTTTGGAGACCCCTGTTCCAAACCACTGCAATATCCATGGCTCCGCCAGGACTCGAACCGTAACCCGCGGCACCGAACGCCAGAGCTCTAGACACTCGGCCGTTCAAGTCCCAACCCCCTCTAGTGAATGCAGGATGTGATAATTTTATAAATAAAGAAAATAATCGTTAGGGAACGATAATACCTCGCATTAAATCTCCCGGATTTGAGTAACGCTAAATGCATACATTTTTTTATCAACTCAGTCAAATAAATGCATGTGTAGGCAATTGTATTTTTTAATTCAGATTTTATGAGATATAATTACTTTATATCATTTATTTATAAATTGCTTTCTAAATATGAGTACTTTTTTGGGCTATCTGTTATACCATTGACCTAAAAAAGGCACCGAACTTTATCACGAACATATTTCCGTCCTTTTTATACTCATTGTATTATAAATATAATTCCGTGTCCGACCTTGCATGCACTAATACTTCTGAATTAAATCATTTTGCTTCTTTATAAATATAAAGATGCCCGAAAATGGACATATTAAACGATGTATATTATTTCCGTTCTTAATGGCACAATAAATGTTATAAAACTTACAAAACAGATAAAAAACAAATTTTACAAAACAACTTGCAAACTTTGTTTACAAACTTAATTATTTCCAAATGCTCTTTATAATCTGTAAGTCTAAGGAAGATTATTAATCCAATTCTAAAGTATAAAAACTTAATAGTATAGAATAAAGGATAGGAGTAACAACATGCAATAATAGGAATGTTACAATTAATATAACAATACAAGTACAAATATATAAGTATATGTATTATATATGTAAAACGAGTACATAAGTACAATAATAGTATATAAAGAAGGTTTTTTTAAAAATAATTTTAGAATTTGAACAAATTTTTATTTACATATAGTTCAACCTGCTTAAATATCATCATTCCAGATTTATGGATAATTTTTAAAATCTTTTCTTGCTTTTTTATAGATTTTTTATGTCATAAATAAATATTTGGATGATTATTCTAAAAAATTATATCAATATTTTAATAAATTAAAATAAATTATATTTTGAATTTCAATTATTAAAGAGTTTTTCTTCAAATTTAAATATTTTTCATTTGTAAATGTTATTCAATATTCTGTGAAATATTTTTTTTACTAACATAAATAATAATCTGCATTTTTGCATGGAACTAAAAACTGCATGCATATAAGAAAATATAGATAATTTAACTACTTAGATGTCAAAGTCCATGTCTCGAAAAACATTAAGCATAAAAGAAATCAATCCCTTTATTCGCACATTAAATACAGATTTTACCAAAAATGAGCATTTTAAAACTTTTTGTATATGGAGATCTGACTAAAAACATTTTTAACAATATTTCTTATCTATTTTATTTTGTATACTTATAATTATAACAATAATATAATAGCCTGTAATTGTGTATATAGTGTGAAAAAATAGTACAAAAGTACAAAAATTATAATAATACTCACGTCTTTGAGCTGAAATATTCCAAATTCCTGTAAAAAGGAGTCCGTGTTAAATACATTTCATATCATCAAAATATGTTTTTCAAAAAATAAAATAATTTAAAAGCGATTTTTTGTCAGTTTCAAATATACATGTACAATATTTCTAATAACTTAAAACTAAAACACTGAAAGATAAAGAATGAAGACATATAATAAATTAAACATCGTTCTCTTCAAATTTTTTTAATCTCAATTTTAAATTTTCGTTGATGTCTTTTTCCTACCAAAATTTAACAATAAAAGCAATATTATTATATTTGCTGAGTATAGTCAAAAACCAGGTCGTACTTATCAATGTGATATATAGTTAAAAGGCCAAATAGAACTTCTAGCACACTATAATTAAAAAATATTATTAAATAAATAATAATAATAATGTAATTTTAAAATAATTTATGTTTTTAATCATCTCATTTAGTTTTTTGAAAATTTGTTGAAAGTGATTTTTTCAATTAACGAATATACAGTTAAATTGTTTACACAAAAATGCACATTTTTCTTATTTTTAATTAATAAAGTTTAAATTTTCTTTTCTAGGTATTCCAAAAATACATTTATTGCAAATTATAAACTAAATAAAAACCATTAAGAAAAAAAATTTACATATTTTAGAAAAAAATTAAATTGTTTAAATATTCATTAAGATAAACATAAATTTTTAAAATTAGTTTAAAACTCTTCATCATTTCATAAAGTATAGATTTATAAGTTATTTAGATATCTTATTTCTATAATTTATAAAGAAAACCTTTTATTAATGGATAAGCATAATGCTAAGAATATTTCTCCATATAATTACAAACATTAATTTTTTTTTTTTACTCTTCATGTAAAATATGTCCTGCAGTTACAGATATTTCTGATAATTTTTTATAAAAAGCTTCTCTCAATTGTTTAAAAGAGCTTAAATTATTACAATCATAAATGTATATTATGTTGTATGAAATAGAAAATCTGTTTTATATTAAAATTATATATTTTTCTACATTATATTAGACAAACATTAAATAAAAATTTTCAGTGAACATTTTCAAAAACAAATTTGAAATCAATGAGCAATGTTATTGGTAACTTAGTACAAAAATCCTTTTAACAACATCAACAAAAAAAGAATCAAAGTTATATAGTTAATTTTTTTTTTTTTTTTAAAGATTTCAAAAAAGATAATTTAATTGTATATTATACCAAAAATAACAGTGGGTTTGAAATGCATATTTTAATTAATTCATATAATATTAGAATATTTTTAAAATTTGTCCTGACCGCGATTCTTATTTTCATGTCATAAAGAAAGAGAATTAAATTAAATGATAATTGAAATATGTTAATTATGATAGTAATATTATGTATTGAATTATTATAAATAATATGCATTTCCAATGTATATTAATTTTATTACATATTTTATTTAATATTATTACTATGACGTATTAGAGTATTTTTAAAAAATGTCCTGACCGTGATCTTTATTTTCATGTCATAAAGAAAGAGCATTAAATGTAATGATAATTGAAATATTTTATATATTATGATAACATCATGATATATTACACTATTATATATATATATATTTATTTTATTATACATATTATTTAATATTAATGCTATGACATATTAAAAGTATTTTTAAAAACTGTCCTGACAGTGTTCCTTATTTTCATGTCATAAAGAAAAAGAATTAAATTCGATGATAATTGAAATATTTTCCGTATTATGATATATTGCATTATTATATATAATATATATTTATTATATTTATTTATTATATTATATATTTTATTTAATATTATTACTATGGCGTATTAGAGTATTCTTTAAAATGGTCCTTACCGTATTCCTTATTTTCATTTCATAAAGAACATTATATTCAATGGCAAATGAAATATTTTCAGTATTGTGATAGTATTATGATATATTACAATATTGTATATAATATATATTTATTATATATAGTTATTTTATCATTTATATTATTAATATTATTAATATGACGTATTAGATTATTTTTAAAAATTGTCCTGACCGTTATCCTTATTTTCATGTCATAAAAAGAAAGAATTAAATTCAATGATAATTGAAATATTTTCTGTATTACAATATCTTACATTATTATATATAATTTATATTTGTTATATTATTTATTTTGTTTAATATCATTACTTTGGCGTATTAGAGTATTTTTAAAAATTTTACCGTATTTCTTTTTTTCCTGTCGTAAAGAAAAAGAACATTAAATTCAATGATAAATGAAATATTTTCCTTATTATGATATACTACTTTATTATATATAAAATATATTTATTTTATATGTATTAGTATTATTACTATGACGTTCTAGAATATTTTTAAAATTTGTCCTGACCGTGTTCCTTATTTTCATGCCATAAAGAAAGAGAATTAAAGTCAATGATAATTGAAATATTTTAAGAAATTATGATATTATCATGATACATTACATTATTATAGATATTATAAATTAATTTTATATATATTTACTATATTGAATATATTATTTAACAGGATTGCTATAACGTATTAGAGTATTTTTAAAAATTGTCTAAGCAGTGATCCTTATTTTTATCACATTTATCAATGAAAGAAAGACAACCATATTCAAACAATGTACTATAAACAACGTTTTAAAAAAAAAAACTTCACCACATTAAAAATACATTTAAAAATCTCTCTTAATTCTATAAGTCTTATGAATTCATTCACTACTCTGAAAAAAAAAAAAAACAAAAAAAAACACTGTCTCCACCACACATGAGCACCAAAGCCACCCAGTTGAGAACGAGGCCAGCCAGATCCATTCGTGTTCAGTTGTGGAGACACAAGTGAAAGTGCGGAGCACATTCAGGATTCTTTTAATATGTCAACAACCATAAACAAGCTACAAAAATAAAATAGAGTCATTTTTGTTGGGACTCCCCCTGCCATTCTTTCACTTTCTGCCATTCGAACACGCCATTGTCCATCTACACATTTATAGAACAGAGATTTTTCCCCTCCACTCTGAATGGAGGACCAGAATAAGGCTTTCACTCGTTGGGCTGACCTTAAATTGAATAAAAACGCTGCAAGATACTGTAGATAGGAAATAATAGACAGAAGATATATTATGGACTATCATGGACACTATTTGATAGAAGTCGTGTAATTTTTAAGGCAAAAACTCCCAGTTCACTTTCAACATTTTAAAATTTAAATTATGAATTAAATGTTACAAATAACAGTACTGTCCAATAAACTTTAATTTCAAACTTTATTGGACAGTATTTTTCGATATAAAATGATTTTTCCTTACGTAAATAAATTATAATGATGTCACCATAAGTTTCATCTTCAAATTTTAATTTCCAACTTTTTTAGTACAGTATTTTTCTTCGATAAAGCGAATTTTTCCTTATATAAATGTCATAATGGTGTCACCATGATTGTCATAACGAATTTTTAATTTCAAACTTATTAGTACAGTATTTTTCTTCGAAATAAATTATTATTATTTTTTTTGTTCTTACATAAATATATTGTAATGATGTTTTCATAATTTTCATAATAAATTTTTAATTTAAAATATCATGGATAATACGTGATAGAAGTCGTGTAATTTTTAAGGCAAAACTGTCAAATCACTTTCAACATTATAAAAGTTAATTATGAATTAAATGTTATGTATGTTTTTAATTAATTAGATTTATTTGTACAATTTTATCAAAAAATAATTCAAATTAATTAATTTATAAAAGTAATTTTAAAAAATAAGACTTGTTCATGCTAAATTAAATTTCAAACTTTTTAGTACAGTATATATTTTTACTTCGATATGAAGGGATTTTTTTTTCTTAATTTAATTAATTAATTTTTAAAATATATACATAATTTCAATAAGGATATTTCCATAATTTAATATATTCAGGAAATTTTAATTTAAAAATCATTGGGTTGACCTTAAATTGAATAAAAACGCTACAAGATACGGCAGATAGTAAATAATGGACAGAAAATCTATTATGGACAATATTGACTATCATGGACACTATTTGATAGAAATATAATATAATAATTTTTAAGGCAAAATTCTCAGTTCACTTTGCAACTTTATAAAATTTAATTATGAATCAAATGTTACAAATATTTTTAATTAATTATATTTATCATGCAATTCATAAAAAATAATTCAAAATAATTAATGCATAAATTAAATTACCTTTAAAAAATAATAATTGTTCATGCTAAATTAAATTTTAGTACAGTATATATTTTTACTACGATATAAAGTTATTTTTCTTAATTTAATTAACTACATTTTTAATACATATTCATAATTTTAATAATGATATTTCCTTAATTTACTATATTCCATGAAATTTTAATTTCAAACTCATAGTATAGTATTTCTTTATATAAATGGAATTTTTTCCTTACTTAAATAATGATGTCATCATGAAACATTTATTTCAACCTTTTAGTACAGTATACATTTTACTTCGATGTACAGCGATTTTTTTCTTACATAAATATATTACAATAACGTTTCCATTATTTCCACCATGAGATTTTAATTTTAATTTCAATTAGAAATTTAAATTTAAATTACATTAGTTTCTTTAACTTAAGTACAGTATTTTTTTCTTCGATATAAAATGTATTTTTTTTCCTTACATAAATAAATTACAATGATGTCCCATGGTTTTTCATCATGAAACTTTAATTTCAAACTTTTTAGTACAGTATTTTTCTTCGATATTAAGTGAACTCTGAATGGAGGACCAGGTTTACAGAATAAGGCTTTCACTCGTTGGGTTGACCTTAAATTGAATAAAAACGATGAAATATACTGTACATATGAAAGAAGGGCAGAAGATCTATTATGGACAGTACGGATATAAGGACAATATTTGACAGAAGTATTGTAATTTTTTTTTTTTTTTTAAAGCAAAATTATCAGTTGACATTCAATATCATAAAATTTAATTATGAATCAAATGTTACACATGTCTTTAATTAATTAGATTTATCATAATTTTTTTAAAAAAATCATTTTAATTAATTAATTTATTATTTAAAAGCAATTTAAAAAAATTGGTTTATGCTAAATTAAAATTCAAACTTTTTAGTACAGTATATATTCACACTTCGTAATAAAAGTTATATTCTTTTAATTTAATTAATTAATTTTTAAAATATATATACATAAGCAATAATGATATTTCCATAATTTTAATAAAGATATTTCCATAATTTTAATAACGATATTTCCATAATTTAATATATTCATGAAATTTTAATTTCAAAATCATTGGGTTGACCTTAAATTGAATAAAAACGCTGCAATATACTGTAGATATGAAATAATGAACAGAATATCTATCATGGACAATATTTTAAAAAAGTATTGTAATTTTAAGGAAAAATTCTCAGTTCACATGCGACATTACAAAATTTAATCAAATCAAATGTTACAAATGTTTTTAATTAATTAGATTTATCATACAATTTCATAAAAAAATAATTCAAGTAATTAGTTTTTTTAATTTAAAAGGTAATTTAAAAAAAATAAGATTTGTTGTTTATGATAAATTAAATTTCAAACTTTTAGTACAGTATATATTTTTTACTACGATATGAAGTTATATTTTCCTTATTTAATTAATTAATTTTTTAAAATATGTATACATAATTTTAATAATAATATTTCCATAATTTTTATATATTCATAAAATTTTAATTTCAAAATCAATAGGTAGACCTTAAATTATATAAAAACGCTGCAGATACTGTAGATAATTGCAAATTTTTTCTTACTCTGAATGGAGGTTCAGGTTTTCAGAATAAGGCTTTCATTCTTTGGGTTGACCTTAAATTGAATAAAAACGCTGCAAGATACTGTAGATAGGAAATAATGGGCAGAAGATCTATTACGGACAGTAAAGACTATCATGGACACCATTTGATAGAAGTCGTGTAATTTTTAAGGCAAATCTCCTAGTTCACTTGCAATTCACTTAAAATATAAAATTTAATTATGAATTAATTGATACAATTAATTTTTAATTAATTCATTTTATTTATACAATTTTATCAAAAAAATAATTCAAAGTAATTAGTTTATAGTTTAAAGTAACTTTAAAAAGTAAGACTTGTTCTTGATAAATTAAATTTCAAACTTTTTTTGTACAGTATATATTTTTACATCGATATGATTTTTTTTTTTCTTAATATTAATTAATTTTTAAAATAAATAATAAATTTTCACAATTTAATTATTTAGTTTTTAAAACATATACATAATTTTAATAATGATATTTCCATAATATAATATAATCCATAAAATTTTAATTTCAAGTTTATTAATACAGCATTTTTCAACGATAAAAAGTGAGTTTTTTTCCTTTCATAAATAAATTATAATGATGTCACCATGATTTTAATTTCAAACATTTTTAGTACAGTATTATTTCTTCGATATAAAGTGAATTTTTTTTTTACAAAAATACATTATAATGATGTCACTACAATTTTAATCATGAAATTTTAATTTCAATCTTTTTAGTACAATATCTTTTCTTCGATATGAGTGAATTTTTTTTCTTACTCTGAATGGAGGACCAGGTTTTCAGAATAAGGCCTTCATTCTTTGGGTTGACCTTAAATTGAATAAAAACGCTTCAAGATACTGTAGATATGAAATAATGGATAGAAGAGCCATTAAAGACAATATGGATTAACATTAGACAATATTTTATAGAAGCATTGTAATTTTTAAGGCAAAGTTCTCAGTTCACATGCAACATTTTTAAAATTTAATCAAATCCAATGTTACAAAAATTTTTAATTAATTAGATTTATCATACAATTTTTATAAAAAATAATTTAAAGTAATTAATTTATAATTCAAAGTAATTTTAAAAAATAAGAATTCTTCTTGGTAAATTAAACTTCAAAAACTTTTTAGTACAGTATATATTTTTACTTCGATGTGAAGTGATTTTTTTTTAATATTAATTAATTTTTAAAATAAATGATGATAATTTTTTTCCGAATATAATGAATTAATATTAAAATATATACATAATTTTAATAATTATATCTCTATAATAAAAATGTATTCCATAAAATTTTAATTTCAAACTTATTAATACAGATTTTTTTCAACGATATAAAGTGAATTTTTTTCCTTTACATAAATTATAACTTAGTTATGTAATTTTTTTATTGAATTTTGGAATGATTTCCATGATTTTTGTTTCTTCATCATGATTTTCATCATAAAAACTTGAATTTCTAACTATTAGTCCAATATTTTTCTTCGATATTGATTTTCTTACATAATGATATCACCCTGATTTCCATCATGAAATTTTAATTTCAATCTTTTAGTCAATATTTTTCTTTCTTTTAGGAATTGAATTTTTGTTCTTGCATAAATATATTATAATGAAAACACCCTGATTGCCATCATGAAATTTTAATTTCAAATTTTAGTACAATATTTTTCTTTGATATAAAATGATTTTTGAAAACGTTGTCACTGAGTTACCTTAGTCGAGGTTTCGAAGTTAACATTTTTTATCTTATTGATACTAATTTTTACAATTGTCATTGAATCATCAATTTTTTTTATGTTGCCATTCAATATTTTTGTATAAATAATTTTTAGTAATTAGCATAAATAAATAGAAACTTATAAACAAAAATCAATGTTTTAAAAAATTTGTGAATTTACTATTTTTAACTTTCAATTGTTTTTCAATTATTTTCCTTTTTTTCATAAAATATATCCCTGGAAGTAAAATTACAATGTATTGATTGGTAAAAGATTAGCTTAAGTTGCTTAAATAATGCCATTAACTTACTTTATTATAACTTTATATGACTTTATTATTAACTTTTTTTTTTCTTACTTTATTAACTGACATTATTATGTTGATATTTTAATTAATGTAGATTCTTTTGTTATATAAAGGTTTAAAATTTTAAATTAGTTTTTGTGAACAATTTGAACTCGTTTAATGATATTTCACTTTATATTTTGTTGAAAAATATTAAAATAATTTATCTTTTTTAAAAATAAACTAGTTAACTGATTTCAAGGACAATATTAAATATTTTAGTAATTTCAAATGCATCTTTTTACGAAGGCTCACAAAAATGGTTTCAATTGCAATCGCATATGTAATTATCATTATGAGGAATTTGAACAAATGTGTAACTTTTATATCAACATAAGGGAAAAAAGACATGCATATCAAGTATTTACTGACTAATGATGTCAATAGATAATTCATTATTACAATTTGTTACACGATGAGAAAAATTCTTTTTCGGGATAATTCTTTTGTTACACTGAATACAACAGGCATTGACTTTTTCCACAAAAAAAGCAAGCATCACGCAATTTTCAATAATCAGTATCTGTCGTCAATAGAATATGACATACTTACTGCGAAATCATTGCTTATCCATACCCGTAAATTTCAATGTTACCTGAAAGGTCTTTAAAGTTGTGTTAATGGCGTTGCATGTGACAGCTTAAATGTGATAAGGAAAAAAAAAAAAGATTATTAACAATTTTATGAAGGCTTTCTAATAAATGACATCTATATCAACAAAAACGAATAAAAATAAGTTTGCCTTTTTTTTACAACCAGTATTGAAACTACGTACTTTTGATGATGATGAAATGACGTACTTTTTAACTTATGGTATGATCCAAAGGAGATATATTCACGAATTTATAACTTTGTAATAAACAAAAGCATATACAATTGCAGGTGCGTATAGTTCAATTCATGTTCTAAAAATAGAATCTGTAAATGCTCAAAAGTTGATGTATCGTGTTTACATAAATCGTACATGGTCATAAATTATACATTTGTGTGTTTATATAAATAAAAGCAATGTATTTTGAAGAAGACATAATTAAAATAAATGATGCAAGTTGGTTATGTAGCTATCTCTGTTGGAAGACAATTGTCCACCAGTAACATAAGTATGCTTCCATTTGTTAAAATTATCAGTAAATTCATGACTTTTGGATCATATTTTTTATTTCATATATTATTTAACGAAAGACTTTTAGAATCTCCATGTATTTGCACAATCGCAATAATTAACCTGCTAATGTTAACAGTTTATTTCAATTCATGTACAACTTTTTTGTACAGATGAAATTTCACCTTCTGCAGAGTGTGTTGACATTTTATACGAAATTCCATGTTGGTCGGATAATCTTTTCAATAATTTTCTTGGAAATTTGAGCAATTACAACAGTAATTTCTTCCACTTTATGTCTACCCTTGTCTCTTACAACAACAGTTTCTCCAAATTTCACAAAATTTTATTTGTGATATTCTTTGATTTATTTCTTTATCGTAAATTTCTTTCTTAACTCAATACTCTCCCGCGGCTTACAAAGTCCTGAAGAAATATTCGACGATGAAAATCCTTTCATTTAATGAAAACGACCACCTTTTTGAAGACAGAATTGAAATAAATACTTCTGACAAATGTTGGCCGTGTGGCTCTCTCTGTTGGACATGAATTTAACTAGATTCAATTCAACACAATTCTGGACAATTTCAATTCATGTTCTACATAGCGCCCTATATACGTAACTACAACGTAAATTTTAACTCTTCAACTAATTTTTAACTCAACTACAACTGTTTTTCAATAAAAGTATTCAGCTAATCTTCTCTAAACAATTCAAGCATTTTATGGAAAAAGAGAATTAAACAAAAAAAAATATCAAAATAACTCTTAGAATGATTTATATGAATTAGTTTGAAGGTTGTAATCACAAAAAAAAAACATTACTTTTTTGTTTCTACTGCGCTGCACTTTTTGGAAGGGTGTATTCATTGAGTCTGAAATCCCTTTTATTATGGTGAAGGATACCGCACACAACAAATAGAATAGCTGCAATGAGACTTCTCTAAAAGCTTTTTAAATTTTTTAATGTATTGCAAATCTATTACCATCTGGCTAAATTTGAAACATCTACATTTTGACTACAGTAGAAAAGATCATTCGAGAATTTAATTTGATTGCATTCCATTATTAGCAATGAATGCCCAATCAAATAAAAAAACTGCATCATTATAATAAATGAATGCAGTTTAATTCTTCTAATATCCGAGAAAGGAAAAAACTTTTTAATTTTTAAAATTTTTAATGTAACGAAAAATTAAATAAAGATTTTTAAGGTCAATAAGGAAATTAAAAATAACAAAATTTGTCGAAAACTACATTTTTATATCACAAGCTATAGAAAGGATATCAGCTCAATTACTTTACAATTGAGTAAAAATAATTAAATAACAAAATATTTTGGTAAAATAATCAAAAGAAGAAAAAATAACAATTAAAAACAAATTATTAAAAAGGTGGAATTAAAAATAATTTAATAGTTATTAATTAGCCATAAGGAACATCACCTTAAATAAAGTGACAGTCATGATTTTTATCCTGCTAAAGTAATTTTATAAAGTGTATGAATTTCTTCGAACTACTTTGACAAATCATTGTCAGCCAAGTTCGTGATTTTGTTGCACAGTAATTTTTTCGATACAGTCATGTCAACATTATTAAAAAAATAACGCATCAAAGGTATATGGAATTTTTTCGTTATATCATTACACAAAAAATCAGAGAATGTTTTATTACACCATTATAAAAAAAAAAAGAATATTTCATTTTGTTACATTATAAAATTTTAGGATTTGCCTCATTATATAATTATAAGATTTAAAGAATATCATTTCTCTTAGAAGGATTATAAAATAGAATGCATGCATACACTTTTGCACATACATGATTACATAATACACATACATAATTATATAATAGCATCGATTATATATCTGAGCTTCTAAAAAATATTCCATTTAATTATTATACGAATGTATGAGAAATTAAATATAATATTTCTCAAGATAATACATTTAGTCCATAACATTGGGAGCGTTATTTTTTAATGTTGGCCAACAAAAATATATCTTAAAGCTCTATAGCAACAAAATTTACAGTTATGTCACCCTTACATATTTAAATCATATCCTTTTCCGATTGATATTATTTTTTTTGAAAAAAATGATAAGATATGGCAGTAACCATTGAATAACAAGAAGCATTAACATTTTAAAGTATCAGCAAGACTTATGAACTTAATATAGACAATTAAAAAGAATTGACTGTATACAGAATTTTGTACAGTGGTGTTCAAAATTAATAGAACATTCAAATTTTGGTTAAATATCTCCATAACTACCGTACAAACTTTAGTGAATTTAAATATGCATATATGTTTAAAAGCAGTTTTGGTCAAATAGTCACACAACAGTTATACCGTGATTGTGTAAAATTCATCAAAGCTGAACGGTCCAAAACAAGTTCAAATCAGTTAGTTTATAAGCCATTGCGGTACTATTCTCCCAGTAATGCTGTTTTCAGCCCCTGATTGCTCTGTTGAGGCTCTGTAACAATTTTTCCATCCTAAAGGGTCTGAGTCGTGTTCTATAGAATGACTTATCCATCTGGCGAATCTCATCATTCTTCCAGAAATTCGTCGACCAGATGATTGATATGTATTCGTGCATTATCGTCCATTAACTTGAAATCAGAATCAACTGTATAGCTAAAAAAGGCACAGCTTCAAATCCTCATCCCTTTACTTCACTGTCTCTTTCAAAGATATTCAAGTCTCTGAGCCTATGCAATATGATGCCTGTTAAGACAATCAAGTCATTACCATAGTTATCTCTTCAAATATTGTTAGAAGACATATACACGTTGTTTATTCCGGCTGAACTTGGACTCAATCCCCCACCGATCTCTGATACAAAGTCGACAGTACTGAACAGAACGAATAACAAACAGACCACTGTGTAGTCAGTCTTCTGGTAAGAAAGACCATAAAATTTGCCTTCCCTCTAGTCGCATGAAGATCACAACAATTTGAGAAGCTGTTGTACTCTTATTGCCTTTCGCTATAATTTATAGATTTAAATTTCCATTGCCGGTGGTTTTTGAACATCACAAGAATTTCTGTTTTGATATTAGAAATAGTCATTGATAACTTTTGTGAACCTAATTACCTTACGATTCGTCATTATTCCAATATCAAAATGTTGGCGGTTACACATTCTAATTGTTTGCTTTAGAATTTCACATGCTCGAAAAATATCTTAGTAAAACATTTAGGGAGGTATGTAAGCAAACAAAGCGCAGGTATGTCCAAAAAAGCCTATAAAGCCAATTTATCTACCTGCATCTTTCATAAGCATGCATAAGCTTATTTACTTACAATAAAAAATTTTCTTCTCAATTTACAACCTTTTTTCTTATTCTTCGTGCAATACTTTTGGAGAATATCAACGAAATCTGCTCATTTTTTAAAAATTTTGAACAGCAGTGTATTTGAAGACTCAGGTGTTTTTGAAAGGAACCCTATACTTTGATGTATTTACAATTTAGGAAGAGATTGAATTTCTAGAATATGCAAAGTAATCCAGTAGATTTCTAAATGCAAATACAAAAATCAATCATTCAAAAGATATTTAAAATTAAGAGCTTTAATTATTATCTATTCATAGCTTCATTTATTATTAATAGTTTTATTTTTTTATTTATCTATTATTAGCTTTAATTATTAATTATTAAGAGCTTTAATTATCAATTTTAAACTAATTATTTAAAATTGGATTATTTAAATATCCAATTTATTCACGAAATCTAATTACATGGACCTCATTTCACCAAATGGATCTTCTATTGATAACTTTTACAAAAAAATCAATATGAAGGATTTAACATAAAAAATTCATATTACTAAATTATTATGAGTATTTTTAATTGTAAATAAGTTCATAATTAAAAAAAACATTGATTATTATAAATAATAAAAAGTTAAAAATTATATTTTTTAAAATATTATTAAAGCATTGCAACATTATAAAGATTTGAAAAAAAAATTAAATAACATTACAACTATCCCATTTCGTTTCTACAACTCCCATTCTTTTCAATACGAGAAATACACATTTGAACTTTTGAACCAGTTTGAATACATTATCAGTAACTAAACCATACGGAAATTTCATTATTCCCAACAATCACAGGCCATTGTAAAGAACTTATTGTAATGCAGCCATATAAAGCGCTAATGAATAAAACCTATTTCCTATTACTTTACTCATGCATGTCGCAGTAGGGGAATTTCAAAAAAATCCCCACCATTTTTTTTAGAATGTAGGGAAAACCACCCTCATATCCACTAATTGTTGCAGATCTCCCTTCCACCTTGTTGAATGGCGAATCTCTATTGAAATTGCACCACGCCTTCGCGACAGGTGGCGTCTCTAATTGTTGTTGAATGGCCTTTTCATGCGTCTTTTACAAGAACCTAAAGGCAGGATGTTAAGAATAGATAAACGCCTATTTGGATGGCAAAATTGAACTGAATATAAAGACATCCAGACAGTTGGTTCAGATCCCTCACCAAATTCTGCTACTAGTGCCAAGGTTGTTTGAGTGTTTGAGGTTACCACTGCATTACAAGTGAAATCACTAAAATTTATTTCCTTTTGCGTGGCAACACCAAATAAATCTATGACAATTTTCTGGCCGTGGCATCAACAACACCATGTTTGATTCTTTTATAAATATGTAGATTTGTGCTTTCAGTTGATGTTTAATGGCCTTGCAATGACCATGTTATTATGGTTATTAGATAGAAATAATTGTGTTTGTGTTATTCTATGAATGCGTTTTTAATAAGTTGCGTAATGCTAAAGGACGTTTATTATTTTTGGCCATGCATATTCAGAAATACATGGATATTTGTATATTAGATTATGAAATGTTCAATGGTTATGTAGGTCAAAATTGCAAGGTCTTTGCCCTTAAATAAAGTGCGGAAGCATTATTCATAAGGATATGAGTAATATTTGGAGTTTCGTGCTGAAATTAATTTATAAAACTGAACTGTATTTTAAGCATGAGCTTATGTCACGATGATTCTGCCAAGATGAATAAGAAGGACATTAACATATGATAAATAGGCAATGGAATAATTTCAGGATTATTATTTTTTTAATATGACGAAATATATGACCTTACATGTTTAATACCTTGATAATTATTGCCACATAAACAGATTATTGCCATACCAAAAACTCAACTATATTTTAAACATTTAGAAGTTTTAATTTTTAAATAATTATTTCATGTACGTATTTATAAACGCATAGAATATAATTAAATGAAATAAAACTTATTGATTACAATAAGTCAGTATGAATTACCGTTACTTATTTATTAAATTCCTTCTATTAGCTCACACACTCCTTGTATATATCTTGTTCAAATTTTCAATCGTTCATAAAAAATGCATTTTATTCATCCACTCAAGTTCAAATAAATTTTTTTTTTGAACTTGTAGTGGATGACACTGAATGTTAATACAGTTTTTGCAAATATTAATTCACTAATTAAATTTAATTAATTAATTTTAGTTTTATATGGGAGAAATATTCATATATTCCCCCTGCTCTTTCTTCTTATTTACTCATAATTAATTAATTAATAATTAGTTAATAATCTTTTTTTCATAACTAATTATTAATTATTTTATTCATTCAATTATTAATTATTTTATTATCAAATATTTTATTATTCATTTAATATATATTATTCAATTTTAAAATAATGCAAACTACAAATTGGCAATAATATAAAAAAAATCGTCTGATTTTAATTTAGCTTATTTTTCTGGATATTATTCTTCTTAATTTTTAAGTTTGAAATTTGAAACGATCTTGTTTGAGTATTCTTGTTAATGTATTCTATATTTTTTTAATTTTAAATGATTTTTAATTAAATTTGAAATATAGCCTAATATATTTTGCTTTTATTATTTTATTTGTATGTATTTGCTTTATTATATTTGCTTTTATTATTTTTGCTTTATTATTTTTTGCTTTTATTATTATCTTGCTGTAATTCGAGATTGCTGTTCTTTTTTTTTTTTTTTTTTTTTTTCAATTCCTTCTATTAGCTCACACTCTCCCTATATATATCTTGTTCAAATTTCCAATTGTTCATAAAATACTTTTTATTCATCCACTCAAGTTAAGATACATTTTTAAACTTGTAACGGATGACACTGGATATTAATACAGTTTTTTCGAATATTAATTCACTAATTAAATTTAATTAATCAATTAAATTTTTTTCGATTTAAGTTGTATATATCTACCAATAGATGGCGCCAGATAAACTTTAAAAAATTAATGAAAATGATTTATAAAGGACTTTCTGCAATATAGTGAAAAAAAAAAGTAATTGACTTTAATTTTTTTTTTTTATATTGCTTGTTTTTGTGATTATTATTGCCACATAAACTAATTGTGCCATATAAAACTGGACTATATTTTAAACACGAGTTTATGTCACGATGATTCTGCCAAGAAAAAAAAAAAAGGGGTATAAAAAAATCATAATTTTTCATAAGGGTATAATAAAATTTTCAGTGTAATTTCTTTTAATATGACGAAAAAGATTTATTACTTTATGTAATTTATGTATTCATTAATTTATGGAAAACTTGACATCTTAGAAGTTTTAATTTTTAAATAATTTGATGTAAAACGTTTCGTTATTTATGAATGCATGTAGCATTATATAATAAAATAAATCTAATTTTAATGAAGTTCAATATGATTTGCCTTTATGAATTTTTTTATAATGATTATTGCCATATAAAACTGAACTATATTTTAAACAGGAGTTTGTGTCGCCATGATTTTGCCAAGATAAAAAATATGACAAATCTGTAATGAAATATTTTCAGAATTATTTTTTTGTAAAAATGTGAAAAAAGATTTATTACTTTAAGTAATTTACGTATTTATTAATTTATGGAATAGATACCTTAGTAATTTTAATATTTAAATAATTCTATGATTATAATTATATAATTTTATGAATTCATGTTGTATAATATAATAAAATAATTTTAATTGTAATAAAACTCAATATGAATTTTTTTGTGATAATTATTGCCACATAAACAGATTATTTCCTGATTATTGCCATATAAAAACTGAACTATATATTAAATGTGAGGTTTGTCACAATGATTTTGCCAAGATAGAAAAGGATATAAAAAATGCACAACCAAATATGTAATGGAATATTTTCAGAATTATTTTTTTCAATATGATGGAAAAAAGGTTTATTACTTTTATATAATTTATGTACTTCTTAATTTATGGAAACTAGATATCTTAGTAGATTTAATTTTTAAATAATTATTTCATGTAAACCGTTTCGTTATTTACGAATGCATGTAGTATAACATAACAAAATAAATCTAATTGTAATAAAACTCAATATGAACTACATTTTATGAATTTTTTTGTGATGATTATTACCACATAAACAGATTATTGCCTGATTATATACTTATTATTGCTATATAAAACTGAAATATATTTTAAAACATGAGTTTATATCACAATGATTTTTGCCAAGATATAATAAGAAGGACATAAGAAGATGCCAAATAGGCTACGAAATATTTTCAAAATTATTTTTTAATATGATTAAAAAGATTTATTACTTTATGTAATTTATGCATTTATTAATTTATGAAAAAAACTAGACAAATTAGTAATTTTAATTGTTAAACAGTTATTTCATGTAAAACGTTTCGTTATTTATGAATGCATTTTGTATAATATAATAAAATAAATCTAATTGTAATAAAACTCAATATGAGATTGCCTTTATGAGACTTTTTGTGATGATTATTGCCACATAAACAGGTTATTTCTAAATTATAAACTGATTATTGCCATATAAAACTGAACTATATATTAAATATGAATGTCACAATGAGTTTGGCAAGATAAAAAAGAAGGATTAAAAAAGACAAATATGCAATGGGATACTTTCAGAAAATATTTAAAAAATAAATATTAATTTATTTTTCATAATATTATATGTAGAAACTTTAGACACCAGAAGAGAAAGCTAAATTTAATCATTTTAATTTTTAAATAATTATTTCATGTAAAATGCTTTCTTATTTATGAATTCATGTACTATAATATAATAAAAAATAAATCTAATTGTAATAAAACTCAACATGAATTACCTTTATGAATTTTTTCTGATGATTTGCCATATTAACAGAAAAAGTATCAAGGTAATGTATGCAGTAAAAAGCCTTATAAGTTGAATTTTCAAAGTAATCATTATCGGTTTTATCACTTATTTCTCCTCGAGGCCCTAGTTATTTACACTGAGGGAAGCAAAAATCTGACTCTGGAAGAACTGGTAGCGGAATTTTTATGAAGACAAGTACAGGAGAATTTAGATATCGTTTTAGAAACCCGGACCACAGCTCAGTATTCCGCTCAGAATTAACTGCTATAAGCGAAGCTGAAGTACCTGATGTTTGGATTCTGACTGATAGTAAGAGCTCAATACAGTATTTGAGAGATTGGCCAAGCATCTTGGACAAATTGGGGCAGGATATAGTTTCTAAACTAGCTGTTTTGGACCAGATCGGATCGGTGTGCTTGCAGTGGATTCCCTCCCGTAGTCATCTACGGAAATGAAATTGCTGATCTGCTCTCTAGGGAAGGTTGCGAACTTCCCAAAGCTTCTTCTTCCAATCTGTTAGCTTCAGAGGTTCATTCCATGACTTTAGCCAGAGTGAATACCTCTTGGAGGTCGCCCCAATTCATGCATGGTACGCCGCTAAATATCCTGGTATGTCCTTGCAGTGCTCCTGTCCTAGACCTGCTCAAACGGCTTTAGCTAGACTAAGGACTGGCCACACTAAGAGTTTGACCTTCAATGGAGACGAGAAGACATATACCCTTTTGTCATTGTTCGGCCATCGCGTCTCCCTCTCATCATCGATTGTATTGGTGCCTCTGTGAGTGCAACTGTTGAATGAGGGGATGACAGTTTACGATCTATTGATGCAGCATGATCTACTGGACTTGGTTTAGGATTCTAAATCAAGGGGATAAGCTTTAACAACAACAACATCACTTAGACTTACTTAAAAATAGTGGAAGAATAATTAAATAATTCCATTTTAACACACTTTTTGAATATGGATAGTTAATTTCTTAATTGTTATAGTATTTCGATTAGTATCATATTCATCAAGATTTTCGGATTGCTTCATTGAAATTTATATAGATAAAGCATATTTAGTATAATATATATTATACCATGCATAAAGTATAATATATATTATACCATATTTACAATAGAACGCTTCATAAGAATAAATAATATACTGTAATAGTTTGCTACAAAAACACTTTTTATCAAATAGTTGTGATGCATAGAACGATTGAAATTTTAAAAAAAAAAAAATCACTAATTTAAATTAATGCTGGTAATTGAAGGTAATATAAATTCAGTATTGTAATAATAATAACATACTGTAATATTTTACTGTTTAAAAAATATTATAGTACAGTAAATTTAGTTTACATAAAAAAAAGGAAAAACGTTCTTTTGAAACTTCAACAAACTTCATTCTTTGGAAAAAAAACTAATTAAATTTAACATTGTTAAAATAACAGCAAATTAAAAGCAAAACAATATCCTACTTATAATAACTAATGAAATTTTTCTAATTAATACAAACATAAAAATAAAATAAAATTTTTAATATTAAAAATAGAAAACTCCCAAATATCTTCCCAAATTTATCCTGGAATAAGAAATGAAATCAGCGTGATACAGAAATTGTACTGAAAATGTTATCAAATTAATTACTAAGTGAAATGTTTGGTGCTGCCATCTAGTGAGTAATCTGTTAACTTAATGAAAACATGATATTTTTCGTTAACTATAAATAACCATTTTCACAGATAAAATATTTAATAAATTTTTACTCAGTACAAAGCGTTAAAATTTGTATTTAATCATAATAAATTAGTCCAATAACTTAAGTTTTATTACAACAAATTACAATATTAAAAACTTAAATTCAAGGAAGAAAAAAATCAATATGCATATTAAAAATTTTTAAAAAGCTTATTGAAAAATGACAATGTTATTAACAAAAATTTTTAATTCACATATATAAATTTAAAGTTATAGTTCAAGAATATTTTCTTAGAAAAATACATCATTTGGCTATTTGATAAATATTTTTAAAATATTAATTTTTAAATACAAAATTTATTATTAAAATATAATAAAAGAAAAGTAATACAGAACGGTATAAATATTTTTTTTTACTTTTTAAATATTCAGGTTACTGAAATTGCCGAAAAAAAATTCAGCTTATTCCTTCAAAATTCAGTTGATAATTTTTTAAAATAACATTAATTTTTTTTCGTTTCTAAAATTAATTTGATATAATTTCACTTTTTAAATTACAAATATAGATATTTTCATTTATTAATTATTCATGATCTAAATAATCAATATTTCATTATTTCATTAATAATAATTATAATTAATAATTCATTCAAATATTCATATTAATAATAATTAATTAATAATTATAATTATTTAATCTATTTTCATGCTAATAATTAAATAATAATAATTCCAATTTTAATAACTTATTATCTACTTAATTAATTCTATTTAATTATTCATCCAATTTGTTAGGCTCTGGTACTTCGTTATAATTCAATGAAGTCCAAAGTGGATAATTGCAAATAAATAATATCATATATTAAGTTAAACAAATATGGAAATTCTGAATATTCAAAATTATAAAATTTACATTTTTTAATTTCACTGCAATCTGGCAGATATAAATTTTTAATTCATTGTTCATTTTTTCCCTTCCTAATATTAATTCTCAAGAATGTATTAGTATATACCCTTCATTAAATTGTTTAGCGATTGTTTTCAAGAAATTTTCAAATATTATTTTTTTAAATACTTTATATTTATTACATTTTTATATTTATAATTAAATTCTACTTAAGTATTAAAAACTGTATCATTTTGAAAGATATAATTGTACATAGAATTGATTAGTAATAATTCATATCAAAATTATAAAAAAAAAAAAAAAACCTGTCTTTTAGGAAAATTCTTAAACTTCTTTTCAAAATACTTTTATAAATCGTTCCTTAAGAATATCATTTTACTTTGATATTTAAGAAGAAATTTCAAATGATATTTTTCTAATTTTTTTATCATTAACATTCTCTCACAAATTAAACTATTTTTTTTTTTTTTTTCGTTATAGTTTATTAAATAAAATTTGAAAAGATTTTTTCGTTTCTGGATAGGGAATAAATATATTTTGAGTAGTAATAATAAAATAAATCTAATAAATAATAAAGTGAGAAAAATAAAATAAAAAAAACAACTGACATATTTTATCGAATTTCAATTTGTCATGTGTGAACTTCCTTCTTCAACGGAACTTGAATACACAATTAATTTTTTAAAACTATATTGATTCTTAGAAGAACTTTTTGATTAAGTTAAATCAATATTTACTTTGCTTTTTCAGCATAATTCCCAAACACTAAAAATTTTTTCCAGTTGTTTTATTAAAAAAATTAATCAAACGCATGTTATATATATTTTATGCATGTGTATATATTTAGTACCTGCATTATAACTGAAATCACCAGGCATAATTTTACATCATAATTCAAAGTCAAATTTCACCCCATCTCTTTTAGTTAACAATTTGATTCATTTCATGATCTCCAATGCATAAATTTCATCAAAATTTATCTTTTTCAATTCCTACTATTAGTTCACACCTTATATATATATCTTGTTCAAATTTTCAATCGTTCATAAAACACTTTTTATTCATCCACTCAAGTTCAAATACATTTTATGAAATGTGTAGTGAAATACACTTGATGTTAATACAGTTTTTTTCAAATATTAATTCATTAATTAAATATAATTAATTAATTTTAGTTTTTTTTTAGATTTAAGTTGCATGTATCTACCAATAGATGGCGCCAGATGTAAGAGCAAAGTTTCAACTTTATTATTAACTTCAATATTATTTACTGCAATATAGTGAAAAAAAAGTGGGAAATTTTTTTTTTTATATTACTTGTTATTCATTGTTTTCTAAAATACCAAAAAATTTTTTCTCGATGTATATAATTCACATACATACCGAAAAGCAATACACTATTTTAATGTTAATTTAATTAAAAATCTGAAACACTTTTGAAGATATAAATCATTGTAATAGATGAAACTTAGGCAGCGTGACTTTGTTCAGAGATGCTTACATACCCTGAACAAATGCCCAGTGAATTTGATTGTTATGTGGCCTGGTAATGATCAAATGAAAATAATGACTGCAACAAATACCACCAGTGAATTTGCATCATTGTTATGCCATCGAGTCTCTTTGTACATGAAAATAATGACTGCAATAAATACCACCAGTGAATTTGTACCAGTGTCTTTCTGCAAGCTAATTATGCACATTATTATGCCATCGTGGCAAATCCTTGTATGCCATACGAAAATAATTAATGATTGGAATAAATATCACTAGTAAATTTGTACCTGAGCCCTTTTACACTTGAATGCCATTATATACGGACAAAAAAATAGCAAGTACCTTATATCTTTATATATATTAATACCATATTATTATACAACCATACGCATTATTATGCCAGAGTCTCCGTGTAACTGAACGTAATGATTGCAGTAGATACCATCAATAAATTTGAACCCATTGCTTCTACACTCTAATTATGCTCATTTCCACTAAGTCACGAGTCCGTTTATTTTTTATAATTTACAGTTTGCTATTTACCTTTGTATGACTTCTATTTTGCATTTTCAGTGTGTGAAGAGATTGACTATAGTTTTGTACATAATTAAATTTATCATTCACCTTTTGTCACGAATGTTTTTTGTGGAGCATGAGAAACCGTATACCAATATGTAATCGTGCAAAAAAAAAAAGTCATGAAAATGTGTGAAATGTGAAACGTATCACTTTTAAGTAAGAAGTTGCAATAAAATAAAATTGTTGGTGAGGAGCTTAGATCGCAGTGTGCAGGTACGGGAAGGGCCTCACAATGGGCGTTAGATTGTAAATGGGTGTGGTTGGGTTCAGATACTTGAGGTACTGGTTTGAAAATTCACAGTTTTAATAACAGGCACAAACACTACACACAATTAGACATACAATAGTTAATATATTTAAAGTAAAAGACAGATAATTCTAGCTTAGTGGAAGGACTGTACTTTAAGACAAAATCTCGGCTAAACGCAGGATGAGCAAAGTGCAAGGGGACACTAAATATACTTGTTCTCCAGGTGTAAAACCACTTAATGCGCAGGTTTGCGCTAAATATATTTTCTCTCGGAGTGAGAGACTGTAAACTAAATGTTTCTGAGAGGGATCACAGGTTATTCTGCACTTCTTCTCGAGTGAAAGTCTCGAGGACGACTAATCATTTTTCCTGAAAACCATTGTGGGCGCTCTTGCCAGTGTGTAGGAGGAATCAGGGCTACAATTCTAAATTTTTTAGTTAGCTTTTTAAGCTAGTTAGCTTTATATGCTTAGCTAGTTTGATTTATATAATTTTTCTTCTCTTTTTCAATTAGTACATCTATTTTTTTTCCTGTGTATTTTTGAGCAGTTTATAAATAGTGTTCTTAAGTTAAAACTTTTGTAATCTTTGTGGTAAACGATGGCATTGTAAATAGTTCAACGAAAAATTACATTTAAATATGGTATGAAATTTAATTAGCATAAGAACAAAAAAAAGTTCAAGAAAACTCTTTTAATTTATTTTCATAAATATTGTTATTAGGAGATTACGTACTTAGCGATTATTATGATTCTCGACAATAAACTAAAAAAAAAAATCCAGGAAACTCCTGACCACTTAATTATCTCCTCTAACAACGAATCCTTTATTAAAAATTCCATGACCACTCTCCTGTATGAATTCCCAGATAAACAAACCCTCCAAAATAAAACTCGCCAATCCCAAAAGAGCAGTCATCAACCTGATCTGCATAATCAGGGCGAAGATTACGTCGAAGCGTTGAGGGTACAGATACAGTTAATTCAAAAATGACAGGTTGTGCGGGTACATCCCGGATGCCAGGGCCAATCATCATCAGAGAGTGAGAAAAAGGATGCAATTACAGTTACCATTCCCCAACAGCAAACGAATCCATTTCATTTTCCTGGCCAGGAAGTGTTCAGTTCCCATGATTATTAGGTAATAATGGGGGAAAAAATGCTTATACTAATTTTTACTTACGTGTTTTTGTGCTGTTATTGTTTATTATTGACTCGATGATTGGATGTTTCTCTCCATTGCAGAAAAAGATATCGATTTTTTCAATTCTATGCTTTTACTTTTTGTTAAGCAGACTCGTCAAGCTATTTTATAACTCAGTTTCTTTCTTTTTTAACTGATGCGGCACTTTTAGAAATGTGCAAAAGGTGGAACATTGTATTTTGCAGTTTCTTCATGTCGAAAATAATAGAAAGTTTCTTAAGCAAAATTTACGAATTCTAGAGTACTGTTATGTTCCTCTTGCGCCATTTTAGAAACTAAATCCTCCTTTATTTAGCTTTTTTTTAATTTGTAAAAATCTTGTCAAAATGATTAATGTATGGCTTTACACTTAATTTCTTGTCCTACTCGTAGCTCAGTGGTGCCGTGCTCTGTTGGTGGGCATTAGGGCTGAGGTCCAATCCGTTGCGGTGTTGTTGTAGACACTGTTTCATAACCGAGCAGACTCGATGACGTTTGTGATGTTCAGCATCTTGCCTCGTGAGTCAGCCTAACTTGCAGGAATTTTCCGGGTTTTTCCCATACGATACGCAAATGCTGGGTATTTCCCCCTAAAAGTCCTCTCGTAAGGCACGACTCTGTTTCTTCTGCGACATGAAGCCAAGTCAAAATTCTACTTACGGGTGCTCCATCATAACACAAGCTGCCTTCCTTCCCTCCATCCATGAGTAAACTACTTATGGGGTATCCGTCCCAGCGCTGCAGGACACTGAGGATTAGTCACAGCAATAACTTAATCTCTTTGCACATTCTAACATAGAAGTGTATTCTCTTCTTAAAAAAGGACATAAAATGACAATTATGCAATGAAATATTTTCAGAATTATTTTTTTTTTTAATATAACGAAAAAAAAAGATTTATTACTTTATGTATTTATTAATTTTTGAATACTAGACATCTTAGAAGTTTTAATTTTTAATTAATATGGCATCTCCACTAATGAGTAAACATGAGGATTGAGTAGTGTTAGATCTTACATTTCACTATAGATACTACTCTTATTTTTTGTTGGTCACTTTCATAAGAGTTGAATTTGCATTATCACAAATTCATAGAAAATCCCATCATTAGAAAATAAATATTGATATTTGTTAAAGCTTTAAAATTCTGGAAATGCAATTATTAAAAAACAACACAATTCACTGGCGATATGAAGCCCAATTTTTATATTATTTTATATTTGAATTGTTTTTAATTTCTTCTGATTAGAAAAATATAAATCAAAAAATTATTCCCGGACGAAGCGAGTTCCAAAACATTAATCATTAAATCAATCAATATCATTGAGTAATTTCATTATTTTTAAAGCATTCATTTTTTGTTATTAATCTGTAAAATTTATTTCTATTTTTATCATAATCTTTCTGATTTTTTTTTTATAGAATCAAAGTTTTCATTACGTAATTTCATTATTTGTGATTGTAAGATGAAAATTTCATTCATTAATTAAAGATTGTTGCTACTTTCAAGATTAAACATTTGTTGATTGCTAAAAGATTGTTGTAACTTTCAAGATTAAACATTTGTTGATTGCTAAAAAGATTGTTGTAACTTTCAAGATTAAACTGCTTGTTGATTGCTAATTTTCATAAAGGGGCGGAGTGACTAGGTGCTAGGTGCTAAAGGTTTCGAGTCTCTGCGTGCCATGGGTATTTGGAGTAGTTCGGAATCCACTTTAAACAGTAGGTTCCTGTCTAATATGACTGTAAAAGCTTTGGGCGTAGGGCTGACAACCTTACCTGTAAAATGAAAAACATCTCTTGCCTCGAAATCTGACAGTAGGCAGACGACCTTGCCCCACCATGGGGTTATTGCGCAATAAAGAAGTGAAGAGTAAAATTTCAAGTTTTTAAGAGTTACTTGTATTTTTATTTAAAATACATTTTATAGTAAAGAAAGAAGTAAAAAATATTTTAAAGTCCTAGAAAATTTTAATTTTATTATTTAATTTTAATTTGCTAAATCCTAAATATTAAACGTTTTAAAACTGAACGAATCATAAATATTTAAACTTCTCCAATATCATCAAAAATTTAAAGTAGCTTGATTTGACAATTGTGCTGTAGCGCCAATGAGGAAGAATTTGCCTAAAATTATTCTTATCAAAGTTTAATTTTAATAAAATAAACTTTCAGCGGTAACCAAAAAAAAAAAAAAAAAAAAAAAACTAGCCAAACAGTAGTATAATACTTAAAAATAATTACGAAAAATTTTTAAAAAGAGAGAATATAAAGCTAAATCCATTCGAATAAAGTGAGATTCTGTCTTAAAAGTAGCATTTTATTTAAAACTTATACATTCTTAAAAATATTGTATGAGTAAGAAAAAAAAAGCAATTGTTTACTCAAAAGCAATTCTTTTAAAGTTAAAAATATGAATAGAATAGAATAGAAATGCTAAAAACTTTAATTAGACAAGCAAAAAATTCTTGCTAAAATTGTTTCGCATTTCACGAAAAAGAAATAATTTACTTTCAAAAAAAAAAAAAAAAATTTTAGATTGTTATCTTTATTATTTTAAATTACTTGGGTTTATATAGCTATTCTGAATTTCCATTTGATAAAAATAAAAATTTTTAATACTTTTTTTTTTCGCAATGAAAATTAATCTTTTACACACGAACATTTCCATTTCCATGAAGGTATGTTTGGCCGCCACAAAGAGAGAAAGATTCGAGCCAAAAATTCAGACTGCAAAAACGCTTTTTTTTTTTTTTATTTATTCTCCTCGAATTCGACAACCTGCACTCGTTATAAATAACTAGAAAACAATTCCCAAAAAGCACGCTGAATTCTCCCCGCGTTAGTTTGTGTGAAGGGTCTTCCAGAATTCAAAGTTGCAAAAGAAATTGATGTTTTTTTTTTATCACGTATGCCCTTTTTTTTTTTTTTCGTAAAACTAACACAAGCATAGAAAAAGAATATAAAAAACAGCATGCAAACAAGGTTGGAAAAAAATGCGCTCGTTTTTAAGTTGACGTTTTATATTTCTTCCTCTATCACCCAAAAAAAATGGTAAAAAGTGAGTAGGAATAAGTTTGCATTGAAATAATGACAATGAGAATTGTTAAGAAAAAGCAAATTTTGTAATTTGACATATCCAGTCCAATAAGTTATTTCAAATATTGCTATTTAAATCACAGTGTATTTAACTACACTAGAGAAATATTTCATTCAAATTTAGTATAAATATTGTTAAAATAAGAGCCAAAGTGGCTTTAATTGTTTCCGCGTTGGATTTTTCATCTAGGTGAGTCAAAATCGAAACCCGAAATGAAGTTGAACCGAAAGTTTCCGGTCTCTGCCGGGAATGAGCACGTAAATTTTGTAAACAGGAGTCACTTTTTTTTTTCTTTCAGAACGAAAAGAAGCTGGCGGATTTGTCATATTCTCTACTTATGGAGCATTCATTCATAGATATGTCAGCACAGTATAGCAAGGTCAGTATAACATTATAGTGAATATAGCATATTAGTAGGATGCATTGATGCAACCTGATAAACGCTGATTTTGTTTTCTATCAGTCACTGTGGTAGTGAATTCTATGAAGGAGGAGTTAGGATAAGTTTGCATTGAGATAATAACAATGAAGATTGTTGAAAAAAAGCAAATTTTGTAATTTGACATACTAATATCCAGTCGATTAAGTTATTTAAAATATTTTTAATTAAATCAGCGTGTGGTTGATCACATTAGAAAAATATTTTATGATTGTAAAGCGTTGGGTGTAGGTCTGACAACCCTACATTGTAAAAAGAAAACATCTCCTGTCTCGAAATCAGCCAGTAGGTGGACGGCCTTGGCACACCATAGGTCTGTTGTGACAATGAAGAAGAAATTTTATAGAGCAATTCTTATCAAATTTTAATTTTAATAAAATAAACTTTCAGTGGTAAAAAGAAAATAGAAAAAGTACTATAAAATTTTGAAAAATTATTAAAAAGATGAATATAACGCTAAATCCATTCAAATCAAGAGAGCTTCTATCTTAAAAGTAGAATTTTATTTAAAACTTATACTTTCTTAAAAATATTGTATGAGTGAGAAAAAAATTTTTTATTTATACCAAAAACAATTGTTTTAAAGTTAGAAAATATGAATAGAATAGAAATGTTAAAAACTTTAATTAGAGTAGCAAAAATGCTTACTAAAATGCTTCCCATTTCACGAAAAACAAATAATTTACTTTCAAAATAAAAAAAAAAAAAAAAAACGATTGTTCGCTTTATTATTTTAAATTACCTGGGTTTATATAGCTATAAACCCAGCTAAAAATTTGATAAAAATAAAAATTTTAATACATTTTTTTTTTCGCAATGAAAAATTACTCTTTTACTCACGAATATTTCCATTTCCATGAAGGTATATTTGGACCCCACAGAGAGAAAAAGACTCGAGCCAAAAATTCAGACAGCAAAATGCTTTTTTTTTTTAAATTTATTTTCCTCGAATTCGACAACCTGCACTCGTTATAAATAACTAGAAAAACAATTCCCAAAAGCACGCTGAATTCTCCCCGCGTTAGTTTTGTGTGAAGGGTCTTCCAGAATTCAAAGTTGCAAAAGAAATTGATGTTTTTTTTTTTCCTTTTTATGTATGCCCTTTTTTTTCTTTCGTAAAACTAACACAGCATAGGAAAACTAAAATGAAAAACAACACACAAACTAGACAAGGAAAAACGCGCTCGTTTTGAGTTGACGTTTTGTATTTCTTCCTCTATCACCCCGAAAAAAATTTAAAGAAGTGAGTTGGGATAAGTTTGCATTGAGATAATGGCAATTAGAATTGTTAAGAAAGGCGAATTATATAATTTGAAATACTAATATCCAGTCCAATAAGTTATTTCAAATATTGCTATTTAAATCACAGTGTATTTAACCACACTAGATAAATATTTCATTCAAATTTAGTATAAATATTGTTAAAATAAGGCCAAAGTGGCTTAGCTGTTCACGTTTCAGCTAGGTGAGTCAGGATCGAAACCCGAAATACAGGTGAACCGCAATTTTTTAACAGGAGTCTCTTTTTTCCCCGAGCGAATAGAAGGTGGCGGATTCGTCATTTTCTGTACTTAGGAGTATTCGTTAACAGATATGGCAGTACAGTATAGCAAGGTCAGTATAACATTATAGTCAGTATATCAGTATGGTGCAATGATGCAACCCGATTAACTTTGATTATCTATCTGTCACTGTGATATTGAATGATCTGAAAATTAGGACAGTTTTAATAATGATTAATCCGAAAATCAGGATAACTACTTTTAAAAGGGAGTGCAATGTAGACCTACCTCCTAATGGTGCACCCTGGGCAACGTTCTATACGGTTAAGTGGTCTACAATTTTTTATTTGATCGTCCGGTTGTCATGCGTGTATTGCAATTGAATACTATAGACTCGGAAATAGATTGGTGGTACAATGGAATGGGGACCTTGCTATACTGTACTGCTATACTGTACTGCTACCTTGCTATACTGTATCTGTTAACGAATACTCCTAAGTAGAGAAAATGACGAATACGCCACCTTATATTCGATCGGAAAAAAAGAGTTAAAAATTGCGGTTCACCTGTATTTCGGGTTTCGATCCTGACTCACCTAGCTGAAAATCCAACGCGTGAACAACTAAGCCACTTAGGCCCTTATTTTAAACGTTGCCTCGTTCAAAGAGAACTGATCTAATGAAGGAGATCTACATAGCATTGGGATTTTCGACCAGCCAAACTGATCTCTTTGTGACTTTGCAGAACTAATGAGCCGAGTTCATTTCCATCGTTGCTTGGCACTTCATGGCGAATCCGATACTGACAAGCTAGAGAACTCTTAAGGCAATGACCTCGGTCAATTTTGTGGAACTCTTTTTGTATAAAATTTCTTTTTCTTTTTTATTCTGTATTATCCCCCTTTTTATATTGCCTTTCTATTCGAAATACACTCAAGAGCCAAAACATTAGGACCACCTGTCAATAACGAGTTGGCCCACCTTGGCGCGCAACACAGCTTCAACCCGCCTTGGCATGAATTAATACCACTTAAATACCACTTTCACCTGATCACGTGCCTTCCACGTCATCCAGGCGAGTTATTGCAAAATGTAGGGGTGGTCATAATGTTTTAGCTCTTGAGTGTATATAAAAAAAAGGACAGAAATGGCTCGACAGATGCAACATTGGTTTTTCCAACTGTTCAGGTAAGAATGAAACCCGCATAAACGAAATCAAATCGAAACTCCCTTGCATGCAAGGATAAATTTTCAGATCAGAATGCCATTGTTGATTGGGAGAGGGGTAGACGAATTCCTCAGGCAATTCTCATAAAGGTTTTGTTCAACATTAGAGTGGTAACATATAGGTGCATATAGCAGAGTCACAGTAGTGCATCCTTTGTTACACATTAACATTATTTAGCGTAATATTATTATAAATTTTGTCCCATGTGGGTCTGGTTAAAGTAGCCCCAATGTAGCCGATGCATGTTGTAAAAGGCGACTAAAATAGGTATCTAGTGCCCAGGGATATAACCGGATGGGGTAAAGTCAGACTTCTACTTTTGAGTGCCTCATGTCTTAGTGTCGCACAAAAAGAACCTGCATTTTTTACCCTTTATCATGACTCGTTCGGTTTAAGACACGAAAGTTCATCAACTTGGTTTAATTGCTGCCGTTGGTAAAGTGGCATAAGAAACAATAGTATAAATTATTTATTAGCAACTTACTTATTACTTTGCTTACTTAACAATTACTTATTACTTGCTTACTTAACAATTACTTATTACTTACTTACTTAACAATTACTTATTACTTAATAACAACATTATAAATTATTTTGACGAATAATACTTTTACAAAATATTATCAATTCGTTCCCAGCTAGACGTTTTTCATTCATTGCAAATAGCTAAAAAACAATACTTCCAACGACTCCTGAATTCTTCTCATTTTGAATTCCAAGAATCTAGAGTTCCAAAAGTTTTTTTTTTATTACTATTATTTCTTTTTTTCATCACGTTTATCCTACCCCCTACCCCCTACCCCAAAAAAAAAAAATAAGTGCAGCGAATAGAAGAAATACCAACAACATCTTCATCACCACCACCAACAGCAAAAAGGAAGCAAAAACGCTCGCTCAGAGTCGACGCTTTATATTTTCGCCGCCTCCGTCGTACCCGAAATGGAAAGAAGGAAGTTCAGAATCAGTTGACGCATGAGATAATGTCAGTGAGAACTGATCAAATATAAGTTATGAAAACTCCTTTTTATTTATTTATTTATTATTAATTTTTTTTTCGTTCTCCTCTCTGCTGCAAACGCTTCGAGATCTCCAGCCCTAAGCGATATTCAATTGATTTGCTAAAAGGTTTCGCCCTGTGTGTTTGGTGGAAGCAAATGGATCAAAACGTTTCTGTGTAAGAGTCAATCGAGTTCGCTCTGAATATCGCAAGGAAATATCGCTGAATATCGCTGCTTTCAGAAAAGCTGCAAATGGAAATGGCTCGAAGACGCACAAAAGACAAAAATGCAGTGCTTTTAGAAGGAATGAATTTATTATTCAGGGCAAATATTAGATAGATCCTACGATTCCTATAAAAGCATTAGCGCATAATTATAATTCGATTATAAAGTAAATTATTTGCCAATGTGCAATTAAAATACTCAGTTGAGAAATGTGTTTAAATGCATATCTGGTTTTCTTTTATTTTTATTATTATTTGTGTGTTTAATTTCTTCGAGAAACTCTTTAGAATTTGCATTTGATAGAGATGAAATAGGGTCGTTAGCATAATGCGTAATTAAAACACTGATTTCAAGAATGTGTTTGACTCTCAGTTTTTGGTATTGGTCTTGAATTAATTGTGCCAGACAATTTTTCAACAAAACATAGCGAAATATCATTAACTAAAAGTGATTTGAAATTGTTTGCAAATAACAATAATTAAAATAATAATTTTTCATTCTTTATATAGCGTTATAAAAATCTACTTTGATTATTCCCGACTCGTGGCTCAGTGGCAATGTGCGTCTCTGGTTAGCAGTAGGGTTGAGGTTCAGTCCACTGACGGCTTTGTTGTAGACAGTGTTTCAAAAACTAGGAAACTCGTTGGCGTTTGGGATGTTCAGCGTCTTATCTCTTTAGTCAGACTACCTGGAGGGAGTTTTCGGCGATTTCGACTATACGATACACAATGCGGAATAGTTTCCCCGAAAAGTCCTCCCAGAAGGCACTGCTGCCCTACTTCTTCAGAGACACGGATCCACGTCAGACTTCTACCTACAGGTGCTCCATCACAGCAGAAGCTGCCCTCTCTCCCTTCTTTTCTTCCGTTAGACCACACGGGTTCCTGAACTTGGCCTAGATGTTGCTGTCTACCAAGTGGGATTAGTAACAACAACATAAATTACTAAATGGTAATACATTGACGAATAATATTTTTACAAAATTTTATCACTTCTATCCCAACGGCCTTCATTCTTTGCAAACAGCTAAAAACAATATATCCAAAGCACGCTGAGTTCTCAATTTTGAATTCCAAGAAACTAAAGTTCTAAAGCATCCTTTTTTTTTTTCCGAAAAAAGCTAAAATAAGTGCAGCGAGTAGAAGAAATGCCAACAACATCATCATCAACAACAACAGCAAAAAGGGAAGAAAAACGCTCTCAGAGTCGACGCTTTATATATTCGCCTCCATCCTACCCGAAATGGAAAGAAGGAAGTTCAGAATCAGTTGACGCATGAGATAATGTCAGTGAAAACTGATCAAATATAAGTTATGAAAACTTCTTTTTTTTTATTTATTTATTTATTATTAATTTTTTTCTCCTCCCTGCTGCAAACGCTTCGAGACCTCCAGCCCTAAGCGATATTCAATTGATTTGCTAAAAGGTTTCGCCGTGTGTGTTTGGTGGAAGCAAATGGATCAAAACGTTTCTGTGTAAGAGTCAATCGTGTTCGCTCTGAATATCGCTGCTTTCAGAGAAGCTGCAAATGGAAATGGCTTGAAGACGCATAAAAGACAAAATGCAGTGCTTTTAGAGGGAATGAATTTATTATTCTGGTCAAACATATGGATCCTACGATTGAGATAAAAGCCTTACCGCATAATTATAACTCGATTACAAAATAAATGATTGCTATTGTGCAATTAAAATACCCAATTTCGAAATGTGTTTACAAGTATGTCTGGTTATTTTTTATTATTAATGTTATTATTTGTGTATTTGGGTGTGCGCTTAATTTCTTAGAGAAGCGCTTTAGAATTTACAATTGATAGAAGTGAAGTCAAGTCATTAGCAGAAAGTGGAATTAAACTACTGATTTGAAGAGGTCTTTGAATGCATGCTTGTCTCTCAGTTTTTAATATTGATCTCGAATTAATTCTACCCGGCTCGTGACTCAATGGTAACGTGCCCCGCTGGTGAGTATTGGGGCTGACGTTAAATCCGCTGGAGATATTGTTTTAGACGAAAAACGAGGAGGCTCGATGGCTTTTGGAATGTTCAGAATCTTGCTTCGTTAGTCGGACAGCCTGGTGAAAGTTTTCCTGGTTTTCTCCCATACGATAACAAATGCAGTGTATATCCCTCTAAAAGTCCTCCACGAAGGCACTACCCTCCTTCTTCTGCAGTGACTCGGAGTCTAGTCAGACTTCTACCTAAGAGTGCTCCATCACAACCATCTCCTTTCCCTCCATCTATTAGTAGACTACTCATGGGTTTATAGACAACTTCCCGCTATACATAGCGGGACTTCTATAGACTACTTTCCGCTCTGCCGGACATTGCGGATTAGTCACAACAACAATGAATTAATTCCTCCCAAATTTATAATGAGAAGAATTAAATAATAGTTGTTAATATTTGGTAAAATTTTTCGATGTATAATCATATTCATATTAAGAATCTATTAGAGGATTATTATTATATTAAGAATCAATATATATATATTCAGTAAAAAAATTACATAATAAAAATTGAATTTCAGTTTATTTTAATAAAAAATTACATAATAGAAGTGAAAATTGAATTAAAACTGAAAAAAAACTGAAATGATTTAATCTGAAAATAAAAAGTGTGCCGATTATGTTTTATTTTGAAATATTTTTAAAAATAATACAGTAATAAATATACATATAATTATATATTTGGGAATGAGTATTCAAGTATATAACCCGATACTCAGCTATGCGCAGTATGATAGAAATATACTTTCTCTGGGGTGAGAGTCTGCAGGCCAACTAATATACCGGGACGAACTAAATATATTTCCTATGGACTATAAACTAAATATTTCTCTGCAGGAGTGCAGGTTGTGGTCCATTTCCACTCAGGTGAAAGTCTGGAATCCAGACGTGGATTACGAACCACTAACAAACATCTATGGCACAGCTAGCCAAATGGCCATCAGGACGCACACCGTTGTTGAGATAATCTACGTCGCCAGTTGCAGTAAATCCTCTCATGAAAATGTTCAAGCGTTAATTCCATTTTTTGATTGACATAAAATGTTAAAGTTGCTGTAAACAACAAAAAGGGCTTCTGTATGTCAAAACGTTCTGAGTAAATAAAAGTGAAAATGTCAAACGTTACACGCTGGAGACACGGAACACTAGCGGAGCCAGTTCCGGAGACATAAATTACAATTCTCGTATCGTTTATGATCATTAACACCACCAGGATATCATTTTTTTTTCTTCTATTGCAGATGGCAAACACTGAGACACTTGGTCTTGGATGCCTTAAGGCAAGCTCTGCACAAACGTTACTCACTTTGCATTAACCAGGGGGCGCGTGTAACTTGAAGATAAGCCACGGACGCGGAGTAACAATGCCCCCACAACGCTCTACGATCCTATTCGACCGGGACCTACTTTTTTAAAGTGGATTCCGAGCCACTACAACATCCATGGCACCGCCGGGACTCGAACCCGAAACCTGTAGTACCGAGCGCCAGAGCGCTAGCCACTCGGTCATTCAGGCCCTATAAGGATAACATTGATTTGTAAATATTGGCCTACAGAGAAACTATCATAAGAAAATACCCTCTGATAATTCTTCAAGGATATTTGACAGAAATTCGGTGAGATGAATATCTACGTTAGTGAAAAATATGATAAATTACATTTGACGGCCAAATAGCAAGGAATCTCGTATAAAAGAAATCACATGAAAATATCCTTAATAAATAGCTATAAAATATATTGTTTACATTTAAAAAATTTATGCGGTAAAAATAAATAAAATCCACATAAAAAATTGTAAATCAAAACATCACGATGTAAAATTGCCTCACATTTAATAACATTCGCGATAATGGAATGATATAATAACAGGTATATTGTATTGCTTTTTTTTATTTGTATGTTGTTTTGACAGCCATCTGTTGTTTCCTTTTTTGAATTACATTTGAAAATCAATTTTTATTTATAATATTTATTTGATGGATTTTTTATATTGCACAAAAAAAAAATTCTTACATAAAAAAATTGCACCAAAAAAGAACCGCCAAAAACCCAGGTTTGACTGTTATTAATTCTTTTAAACAATACATTCAAAACCTATACATCTGTATTCAAGAAAAAATTCAATTAATTATATAAAAAAAAGAATATACATCATGGCATTATTATAAATAATGAAGAAGAATTTATAATATAAGAAATTGCCTGTGTTGAAAGTATAGTCAAGTCCGTTTTTTGTGAGAGTTATTGACAGTATAAAAAAACGAATATCTTGAAACCTCATAAACAGCTGTAAAATATATTGTTTGCAACACATCAAAGATTTTTTTTATATGATTGATAGGGACCACTTTAAAATATCGCACATAAAAAAATATGTAAATTAAAACCTCACGGTATAGCACAACCTTGCATCTAATAACAGTCACAATAACGAGATAATATCAGATGGAGGTTTGGTTTGTCGCTCTATGGTAATTTCTCTCACACTTTGGCAAATTATATGGTGACCTACAGTTTAACGTGGATTCCGAAACGCTAACAAACATCCATGCCACTGCCAGAATTCGAACCTGAAAGAGGTGGAGGAGTCATGCATTGGGTTTTTTAATTTGCATGTTATTTTGACAGTCCTCTATTGTTTTCTTTGAATTATATTTTTGAATTAATTTTTATTCATAATATGCATTTGATCGAATTTTTTTCTGTACCGATCAAAAAGGACCGCGGATAAAGAAAAACTGACTGTAATTAATGTTTTAAAACGAATATAATTCAAAACTGGTAAAACTTATCTGTATACAACAAAATATTCACAATTAAACATTCATTATTTATAAAAAAACATAGATGTACATGATATAAATTATAAATAACGTTGTCCATTTTTTTTTTTTTAAATTGGACAACATTATTTGCTTTATTGATCTAACTGTTGAAATAGCGAACTTGTTTTCAATAACAAGGCAGAAAACAACCAACGTCTCATGTTCAAGATCACTAAATAAAAGTAAATCAATTTATTTCTGAAATATCCTGCTCCGTTCCAGTTCTCCAATTGCTTCGACCTGGCATTTACATGGAGCCTACCAGTACTGTCTAATCCTTTCTCCATCCGAAATTGTGTACCTTCCGTTATTGCGTTTCGTCTCAGAAAGTTCTTCTTTGTTCTTTTCTTTTTTTTCTTTTTTGGAATTATTTTATTTGTTTTGTTTTATTAGTGTTTTTCGGCTTCTCATTTGCTGTTCTTCTTGTTCAACGGTATGTTCGTAGTTTCCAGGGAAAATAAAAAAAAAATTTCGATTCCTTCCACTGTAGTTTTTAAATTTGAGTATTCTTCTTCGTAAATATAAATTTTTTTGTGGTGTCCTTTTTAGCTTAATAATTTTGTTACAAGAGATTTTGAGTTTTGTCTAGAAATGCATATGAAACATAGTTTTTAAAAATAGTAAAAATAAAAAATAATAATAGAGTTTGTTAGAAAGGAATTTCGAAAATACTTTCGAAACAAAGAGAAAAAATCATAATCTTCTTTTAAAAGTGTATTTGTAATCAAAAAACTTCGTACTTTACTTTATTTTTTGAAATTTAGAAACATGCTTTAAATATTTTTTTTTTTTTGTAAAAAATATAATAGATACATTTTGTTTGGAAATTCTTAAAAATAGAAATAAATTATTTGTACGTCACGATATAGAAAATAATTGGACATAAATAATTAAAATGTTCAATAAGGTATAATTGTTCAATAGCATAGATATAATGGTTCAATAATAGATGCAGCTTTGTATAGAAATTTTTAAAAATAGAGACGAATTATTTGTACGTTACAACAGCAAGTAATTGGACAGTAAATAATTAAAAATATAAAATATAATTGTTCAATAGCAAATTGTAAGTTTTTTTTGCGTAATTTTTTAGTACAATTTCTGTTATAAAAATCAAGTTATATAATTAAAATTAATAACGTTGTCCATTTTTTTAAATTGAACAATATTATTTGGTCTATTGATCTTATAGTTGTAAATAGCGAACTTCTTTTCAATAACAAGGCAGAAAACAACCGACATCTCATGTTCAAGATCACTCAATAAAAGTAAATCAATTTATTTCTGAAATATCCTGATCTGTTCCAGTTCTCCTATTGCTTTGCCCTGGCATTTACATGGAGCCCTACCAGTACTGTCTAATCCTTTCTCCATCCGAAATTGTGTACCTTCCGTTATTGCGTTTCGTCTCAGAAAGTTCTTCTTTGTTCTTTTCTTTTTTGGAATTATTTTATTTGTTTCGTTTTATTAGTGTTTTTCGGCTTCTCATTTGCTGTTCTTCTTGTTATACGGTATGTTCGTAGTTACCAGGGAAAATAAAAAGAAGATTTCGATTCTTTCCACTGTAATTTTTAAATTTGAGTATTCTTTTTCGTAAATCTAAATATATTTATGGTGTCCTTCTTAGCTTAATAATTTTGTTTCTAGAGATTTTGAGTTTTCTTTAAAAATGCATATGAAACATAGTTTTTATAAGTAGCAAAAATAAAAAGGATAGAAAAGAAAAATAATAATAACGTTTGTTAGAAAAGAATTTCGAAAATACTAAGCAAAAAAAAAAAATCAATAAACTACTTTTAAAAGTGCATTTGAGGTTGAACACTTTGTATTTCACTTTATTTTTCGAAATTTAAAAACAAGTTTTAAATAGCTTTTTCGTTAAAATGCAATAGATTCCTTTTTATCGAATTTCTTAAAAATAGAAATGAATTATTTGAACTTTAAATGGATATATATTTATCTTACATTTTCAATTATCTAAAATATAATTGTTCTATTACCATAGATATAATTGTTCAATAATAAATACATTTGTATCGAAATTTTTTAAAATAGAAATTAATTATTTGTACGAAACTAATTGGGCATACTACTATACTATACTATGTTGCAGAAGACATTCGATGAACAAAGTATATCGGAAACAGATGTTTAGATGTGGTATAAACAGTTCAAAGAAGGCAGAGAACGCGTTAAAGACGAAGTGCCTTCTGGTCGACCCTCAACCGACGAAGCTCGAGTCCAAAAAAATTAAAAATTTGGTGCTTGCAAACTGTCGATTTACAATTAGAGGCCTTGCTGCTGGTGTTGGAATTTCAAAAGGATCGGTCCATTCCTTCAATTAAAATCAGGTTTGACTATAATTAATTTCTTAAAACTAATATGTTTCAAAACTGGTAAAACTTATATATTTCATTAAATAAACATTCATAATTAAACTTTCGTTATTTATACATAAAAAAGAAAATACATCATTTTATTTTTATAAATAATATTGTCTAATATTTAAAAAAATTGGACAACATTATTTGATCCATTGATCTTACTGTTGGAAATAGCGAACTTCTTTTGAATAACAAGGCATAAAACAACCGACGTCTCTCCTGTTCAAGATCACTAAATAAAAGTAAGTCAATTTATTTCTGAAATATCCTGCTCTGTTCCAGTTCTCCAATTGCTTCGCCCTCGCATTTACATGGAGCCCCTACCAGTACTGTCTAATCCTTTTCCATCCGAAATTGTGTACCTTCCGTTATTGCGTTTCGTCTCAGAAAGTTCTTTTCTTTTTTCTTTTTTGGAATTATTTTATTTGTTTCGTTTTATTAGTGTTTTTCGGCTTCTCATTTGCTGTTCTTCTTGTTGTACGGTGTGTTTGTAGTTTCCAGGGAAAATAAAAAGAAGATTTCGCTTCTTTCCACTGTAATTTTTAAATTTGAGTATTCTTTTTCGTAAATCTAAATATATTTACGGTGTCCTTTTAGATTTTGTGCTTTCTCTAGAAATTCATATGAAACATAGTTTTTAAAAATAGCGTAAAAGAAAAATAATAATAACGTTTGTTAGAACGGAATTTCGAAAATACTAGGTAAAAAAAAAAAAAAAGAAAATCATAATCTTCTTTTAAAAGTATAGCAAAAAAAAAAAGAAAACTTCGTATTTCCCTTGATTTTTTAAATTTAGAAACTAGTTTTAAATAACTTTTTCGTTAAAATACAGCATATACATTTTGATAGAAATTATTAAAAATAGAATTGAATTATTTGTACGTTTCTACAGAAAGTAGTTGAACATAAATAATCAAAAGCATAATATATAATTATTCAATAGCATAGATATAATTAGCATAGATACAATCAGTATAGATATAATTGTTCATTATCATAGATATAAGTAGTATAGTATAGATATAATTGTTCATTACAATAGATATAAATGTTTATATATAGATATAATTGTAAAAACAATGCCCTAGATATAATTGTTCAATGTCATAGATATAATTATTATAGTTATAAATGTTTAATATTATAGATATAATTAGTATAGATATAATGTTCAACACATTTTTGTATGGAAAGTTTTAAAAAAAGGAATTGAATTATTTGTACGTTACATCAGAAATAATTGGATATTAATTGTGTACCTTCCGTTTTTGCGTATCGTCAAGAATATTGTTTTTTTAATTTGTTTTTTTTTCTTTTTTGGAATTATTTTACTTGTTTGGTTTTTTTAGTGTTTTTCGGCATCTCATTTTGCTGTTCTTGTTGTATGGTTTTGTAGTTTCAAAAGGAAAATATAAAGATTTCGCTTTTTCCACTGTAATTTTTAAATTTGAGTATTCTTTTTTTCGCAAATCTAGAAATATTTATGGCGACCTTTTTAAGCTTAATAATTTCGTTTCTAGAGATTTTGAGTTTTCTTTTAGAAATGCATATGAAACAGCAAAGCAGCAAAGTAGTAGTAGTAAGTAACAAGTAGTTAAAAGTAGCAAAAAAAAAAGAACAATAATAACGTTTGTTAGAAACGAATAATAATAACGTTTGTTAGAAACGAATAATAATAACGTTTGTTGGGAAAGAATTTCGAAAATACTAGGTAGAAAAAGAGAAAATCATAATCTTCTTTTTAAAAGTGTATTTAAAGTCAAAAACTTCGTAGTTTATTTTTTTTTTTTTAAAAAAACAAGTTACAAATAGCTTTTTTGTTAAAATATATTAGTTACATTTTGTAAAGAAATTCTTAAAAACAGAAATGAATTATTTGTATGTTACGTCAGAAAGTAATTGGACATAAATAATTAAAAATGTAAGATATAATTATTCAATAGCAAAATATAAATTCTTTTTATATATTTTTAATAGAGTTTCTGTTATAAAATTCAAGTTATTTAATATTAAACGGATTAAAAAATAAAATTTTTCAATAAATCATAATTTTTCGATATGCATTACATTATAATAATCAATCACTAGAAATGAATTTCATAAACTGTTAGAAAATCAATAAGAAATATTAACAGTACCCTATAAAACAAAAACAGCCAAAATATTGGATTCTAATCTTGTATAGCAAACATGAAATTAATCCATCATATTTTATTCGAATTATTTATAAATCAATAGTGAAATATTTTAATTTAATTTATAAAATTAAAAATATTATTATTTAAAAATGTATTAATTTTATTAATTAATCTTAATTTATTCTTTTATTATTTTTGCAAAGCACATTCGATGAAGGAGAATCAAGTTCTAATTAGACCATAGTGTACAACTATAGTGAATGTCTTTTATTTCTCATTAAAGGGAATTTTAATTGAAAAACATAACTCCACCATAGTTTCTAACAATTTCGATGTAAAAATGATATATTCCAAATTTAAAAATGCAATCGTGTCTAATTTTAAAATATAAAGAAATTATTACGAATTTACAAAAATTTGCTAATCTGAAAGTATTCAAATGTTAAAAAAATGCAATAATATGAATATTCTTCTTTTGAATTGTTGTTTATTTAAATAGACATTTTTATATTTAAAAAAAAATTGTTAAAAAATGGGTAATGCAAAAAAGTACGTCTGCGCAACTTGCCTTAAGGCATCCAACAAGGTGTCTGTGTTTGCCAGCCATTAGAAAGAAAGAAAAAAAAATATTTAAAAAATTAACAAAAACAAATTGAAGTGCCTTGTTTAAATATTCATGTACTTAAAATTCATCAAGCCTATTTCCTACGACTTACAAGTGCAACTACTACTACTACTACTACACCACACCACACTACATCTCTGTGCCTAGTTTGCCCTATACACTCCGGGATCTGATGTGGTTGAAATGAATGGACGCAAGATGGAGGCTGGAAAATTTTGCTTAAATCACTTTTGGAGGTGCAAAAAGCTGAACAATGGGAAAAAAATTCTTACAAAAACAGAACAGAATATCAAAATTTTTAAAAATCAAAAAAAGGATGAAATATGAAAGGCGAAAATATATAAAAACGTTAGGTAAGATATTAGAAAAAACTTAAAACAGTGTAATACAATAAACACTACATAGGAGATTATACAAATCAGAGAGCTGAAGGAATACTCATCAAATCAATTATTATAGAAATTAGAAAAGACATATAAGTGCTTGATGGTAGACTTAATTTCTTAAAAAATATATGTTCTCTTTCATTGGTGCAATAGCCCCGTTGCGGGTCAAAGCCGTTGCCTATCGACAGATTGCGAGACAATATATGTTTTATTTTACAGGGTAGGGTAATTAGCCCTACGCCAAACAATCATATTAGACAGGAACATACGGTTTAAAGTGGTTTCCGAACTACTACAAACCTACAATTCGAAACGTGTGGCGCCGAGCACCAGAACGCTAGACACTCGGCAATCAGGCAACACAAAATATATCTAGTTTCAATTATATTAGTCGTTTATCTCTATTGATTCTGTAAGTTAAAACAGTATTCACAAGTGAAAATATAGTTGTAAAAATTTAATCGAAAAGTTTTTGAAAAGAATAAAAAAAAAAATATCTTTGGGTTCTAATTCAAACGCTTAGACAGTTGTCTTTGATGCCTTAAGGCAAGCGCTGCACCGACGTTACTTACATAGCACTACCCAGCAGGGTGTGTAGCTTGAAGATAAGCTACGGAAGTGGAGAAACAATACCCCCGTAACGCTCTACGAGTTATGTTAGACCGGGACCTACGGTTTAAAGTGGATTCCAAAACCGCCGGACTCGAACCCGAAACCTGTGATACCAAGCGCCAGAACGATAGCCACTCTGCCATTCATTTGGTTTGGCTTGTCCCCAGAATAACAAAAATAAGGATACAAAAATTATTAAGCTAAAAATTCCGAAATAATTTAATAAATAGACCTGGCCAACTGATTTGTGGGTGTAAGAGTTTCGAAAATATTCAATTATTTAATTATATTTGTTGGATACTATGCCAACAACATTCAATTTCTTCCTCAACACAAAACGTATATTTCTCCTCAAGACAATCCATCATAATGAGAAATTCATACAAGATCATTTTTAATGATTCACAAGATTTATCCTTCTCTCTCATGGCAATCAAAAAGTCATCCTCGATACATGATGAAGTCTTTCCCTACCCTTAATCACGTGACCGAAAATATATTTCTAAGAAATTAATATAAAAGTTTTAAAAAGAATAAAAAATAAGGATACAGAATTGTTAAGCTAAAAATTAATAGTGTAATAAATAGACAACTGACTTTTGTGTACGTTTCAAAAATATTCAATTATTCCATCATATTTGTTG
>BPLR01015300.1:0-104569 GCA_021605095.1 Caerostris extrusa
AAAGAAAATGCACCCAGTTAATGAAAAATATCAAAACGTAAATAAAAATAATGAAAGCATACCGTAAATAATTAGCACTTAAAAATATCTAAGGAAAAGTAAAATTACTTTATTCTATTAACTTACTTTTGAGTATTTTGAATGCAACCTCTATGCAGAAAATGAAAGAAAAGTTATAAAGATACCTTAAGTCCAAAATGGGATCTGAGTTTCTAATTAGTTTATAAATTATGTAATAGCATCAATAATTACGTACTTAATAGTTCATCAATTCGTCTGTCATTTACTTTCCCTCATAGGAATGTTTGGATGATGCATATCATTATCAATATCAATAGTTTTTAAACAAAAATTTATGTCACCTTACACAAAATCGTATTTTTCCATTTGAGTTATACATGATCTTTGGGTAACAAGTTTGATAAAAAAACTGCACTCTGATTATACAAGGATCAGCCTATATTCAAAACTATTATATTATATTCAGAAATATACGATTATAGATTTCATGTTCCTTAGTACATAAAATAATAGATGTCTCAGAGTAAAATCGAGAAATCTTTGAATGGGTCATTCTTTATAGCAAATTTCCTTTTTCTGTATTCGAACCTCAGTACTTTGACTTGTTTTTCCCACAATAGGGTTATATATATCAAACATATGTATATTGTCCTATATGCTACAGAGCAAGGCACAATCACATTGGTATTGATCATTCTATTGTGTCCACTTTAATAGAAGGCATTCTCCATACTAGTTTCCCATACTAGTTACCCATTTGACAATTATGTTGGTCTGATGTCATATATCTAAATTTGCTTGGATATACATTGTCGATTTTACCTCACCTTGAAAGGAACTATTTTTTCATACACAAAACCAGAGGCAAATGGTTAAATTATTCGCTCAGCTTGACGAAAGATGGACCTTAAACCAATGAAAGAGACTTCTTCTATTGGAGCAATATCTCCATGTTGGGCCAAGGCCCAACTACTGGCAGATTTCGAGACAGGAGATGTTTTATTTTTACCGGGTACGGTTGCCAGCCCTACGATCAACATTCATATTAGACGGGAACTCATAGCTTAAAGAGAATTCCGAACCAATATAAACATCCATGGCACCACCGGGGTTCGAACCCGAATCTGTGGCACTGAGAGCCAGAGCGAAAGAAACCTCTACCTACCTCTAAAAGGAAAATGTAAGGATTTTCAGTTGCAATTTTATACGTAATTGGTATAATTTTTAAAATACAATGTTTAGCACGCTCAAGTAAATATAAAAAATTAATCAGATTATTATTTGTGCAACCTTTCACACAGAAGACAGTAGTGTTTTTTACGATAGCTTTTCGCTCATAAACCTTTTTGTAGGTATTGATATGGGTTAGAGTTCCTATTAAATACCAGTAGAATATTAAATATCGTTATCTCGGTGAAAATCACCGCAGTGATTAATATGCGGAAGCGTCTCTTACCAGGCTCAAAATAGCCTGATCAATCAAGAGTTGGGTTTGAAAAAGAATCAAGATCAAGGCTTCTTTTAAAACAATTTATTTTTGTATTTACGAAATATATCACGATTTTTATCACATGGTACACCTCACATAATGCCATTTTTTAATGCAGAAAATAAATTTATTTACATTTGTTGAATATAGGGAATTATCTTTAGTTACTGTTTTGTTAATAAGTATTTCTAATTTTAATGTTTGCATTTTTAAGAAATAATAAATTTTTTAATTAAATCATTCAAGCTAGTAAAGACAAGCGTAAATGGATGTAGCCTTTTTTAGATTAGTTTTTTAAAATCTTAATGAATTTATGCCTGTATGTGTTTGTCAATAAAACTTTTTATTTCATTTTTGTATATTGTTATCCATTCGTGGCATTGTTGCAGTCCCTGCTATCAGAAACGAGTAGACTCGATGACGATTGGGGGCAGTGTATGTAAAGATGTTTCGCATCAATAATCTATCTACCTAGTAGGGGATTTCCGGGTTTTCTCCCATATGACACATAAATGGGGGGCAATCATAAAAAATCCTCCCGGAAGCACTGAAGCCCTCCCTATTACCCATCGGGTGAGCTGTCTGCATACAAAGGTCCACCGACGTTCCGCCTTTCTAACTGGTGGGAAGCTACGTGGCTCTAGGGTACGGGGGTTGAGGTATGAAGAAAAAAAGAAAAACTTGTTGAAACCTTTAAAACGGGAGCACTACTTCAGAAGTCGTTTTTTAACCTGGTGCCACCACAATTCAAACGAAGCCACCTCTGGGAGGCATCTGTGGGGTTTGCACTTATACTGCCTGATGGCCAATTGGCTAGCGCCTGGCTCGGTTTTGTTACCACAGGCTTCAGGTTCGAATCCTGTCGGTGGCATGGATGTTTGTTAGTGGTTCGGAATCCACGTTAAGCTCTAGGTCTCAGTCTAATTAGCCTAAATTGTGCACAAAAACGACCGTAAAGGACAATCCAAACCTAAAAACCTAATAGATAGATTAACCGGTCCCCTGTGATTTAGCACATTCATACACAGTATAGACACAGGAACTTTCGGTTTAGTTAAACGAAGTTCCTCTGGTACAAAAATCAAACCCCAAACAAAATTGTCGCCCAGGTCACATTCCAGGCCTTTTTTAATTGTGTGTGTTTTGTTGTTGTTACTTTATCCCACTTTGGTAGATATCTAATCTAGACCAAGCCTATGAACCCGTATGGACTCATGGTTGAAGGGGAAGGGAAGCAGCTTCTGTTGTGAAGGAGCACCCGTAGGTAGAAGTCTGACTTTTGCTCGTGATGTTTACAGTCATAAGGAGACCGGGACCTACGTTTTAAAGTGGATTCCGAACCACTACAAACATTCATGGCACCGCCGGGACTCGAACCCGAAACCTGTGGTACCGGAGCACTAGCCACTCAACCATTCAAGCCCTTTTTTCAATTCAGACCACGTGCTTTTAGCCACTTAACGATTATCACGAATATAGTATTTTTTAGAACCGGGATACCGGTTTTAATACCGGTAGTAGAAATTTTAGAAAAGAAAGAAAGCACAGGTTGTTTTTTGTTTTATTTGCCAGTTTTATTAGAGAATGTACATATCACAAAAACACTCGAAATGGCAAACCATCTAATGCTGTCATTTTACTTATAATTTCATCCAAATTATCTTTTTTTAAAAAATAATCTAAAACCTCCCTGATGGCTTAGAAACTGTGCTTAAGTTTCTATCTTCATCACAATTAGTCTTAAAAACGAAACATGATACAAATTTTTTAATGTGTATGGAATCCGCTTGTACTTCCTCCATTCACTTTGATAACTCTTGAACATTTTTTACATTGTGCCACCATATTCTTTTCATCATATAAATGATGAAACCAAACCGAAATATTATCAACTGATTTTTTATGTTCTTTAAAGTTATTCTTATTCATTATTATGGGGTATTATTTCTGAGTATATATATAATAAATCTGAAAAATATTTGGAGCTCTAAAGTATGATATGCAAATACAATGTTAATAACAGACTCACCAATTAAAAAAAATATCGAAATATTACACTTCTTCATAACTTCTTGTTTTCACAGATAAGAATTTCTGGTTTTCAGATAAGAATTCTGAATAACAATAATTCACAGATAAGAATTCTAAATTTCTAGTAAATACCGAAAACCGGTATTTAAACTTGTGAATACCGGTATTACAAAATTGGACAAATGGCTCAAAATACCGGTATTCGGTATCCCGGTATACCGGTATTCCCATCCGTAATTATAACCCATAATTAACCCTTATGAAAGAAAAAAACATCGCTTTGCTATTATGTGCCTTTTTCAAAATAAATTTACTATGTTAAGTATTTAGGAATTCCATTTTTGATTAGGTTTATAGACAGCTAAGTACAAAGTATATACGGTCATTTTTTTTATTTTGGGAATTCCCGGTTTCTTTTACTTGTACTGATGTCATTGACAGCATATTCTCGGAATATGCTCTCACCACTAGGAAAGAACGCGTTAAGAAATGGAATAGTTAGCAATGAATACTAGTATCTGTATCAAATTTTGAAGGTAAAAAGGTTTGATTTAAATCATTAATAGATAACTTATCCCTAAATATCTTGGGAGAATCTAATTACAAGTAGATTAAATTGTTGTCAATTTTGTAATTCATTAGGCTGAGGAAGAATTTTGTTCTTGCTCAATATCTGGAACACTCTATATTTATTATGTATTGTTACAGATATTATGGAAGCATAATTTTTTTTTATTAGGTATTTTAAAATATTTGAAAAATTCGTAAAATGGATAAATATTACTCAAGTACAAATTCAATCAAAAGTAAAACAAAATTTCAAATTAAAACTTTTGAAATGAATTAATGTGCTATTCAAAACTTTTAGGACATTAGTAGGATTATTTTTAAAAAAATGCTATTATGTATATTTTTCAAAATAAATTGAATATATTAAGTATTTAGAGAATTCCATTTTGATAAGGTTTATAGACAGCTAAATACAAAATAAATACGGTCAATTTTTTGAAATGTCAGGTTTCTTTACTTGCACTGGTGTCATCCCCATTACTTCGCCATCCCAAATGTCAGTGAAATCTAAACCTTTTCCTTCTGATGACACATCAGGATAGTTTACAAGAAAGAAAACAAAGGCTCTCCAGAAATTACAAGACTTTTCCATCAACTGATGAGTTTTTAAAGAGGACAAACAAGAAAAAAAAGGAAACAGAGTAAAAGCAAGCTTTCTAATTCAAGCATTTTTGTCATCGTGAAGAAGACAAAACTCTTTTTTAACTTCTTTGTGCCATTTGGAATTAGAGTTCCATTCGCGATCCAGTGGTAGTGTACACCAGGATGCTTGCGTGGGAGACGCTACTGAAAAATAGTCTTTCTAGTAGCGCCTTTTATTGTAAATAGAAAATAACAACGTGGCTTTTTTTATCTCTCGTAAGCAGAAAATACCTTGAGTAGATATTAAACGCCTGTGTTTCGTGTTCAGTGACGGTGTAGCATGACACAGGGGATTGGTGATAACATGCGCGGATAAGAACTTGCTGCTTTCGGAAGCGAGTAGACTCGATGGCTACTGTGACAATCTGTATAAGCTTCTTGCATCGTTCTGGTGGAAGTGTTCCGTGTTTTTCTTGTTAATAGAAAGAGTTTTTAGCTGCTTAAAATAAGATAAATGCTGTGAAAAATGCCGTGACAAAGTGGTAATGAAGGAGGGCCTAGTAGCAACACGCGCAGCTGCAGGGCTCAGCAGATTGCTGGCTCAATAAGTGGACTTGGTTCTGTTCCCGCGCATTGGTTCCGGAAAACATCCCCATTCCCTGTCAAGTTTAGCAGTTTCCTTTTTTGTTAACTGTTTTATTCTGTCATTAAATAATAGTAGAATGTATTTTTGCGAAAGGTGTTTTTCTTTTCAACGTCCTGAAACGAAAGTAAACTCTTCATTTTTTTTTATGTTTCTGGTGGTATACATTTCAGTTTTTTGAGCAGTCAGAAACAACCCACGAATATATAGAATTTAGTTTGAGGGAATTTCCTGATAATCCCTAACGGATGCAACGAAAAGGAGATTGAAAAGCCTTCTGCATCATCTGATTCAGTGGTAACGTGCAAATGGGTTCCAGTTGGGAATCTACTGGTACCTTTGAGTAAAAAACAGATTTCTTGGTGATCAGAATTATGCATATAAAATGGCTCACATCGACAGTCAGGCTGGGCAGGGTATCTCTCATACGACAGGTAAATGCGAGACACTAACCCTTAAAAGTCCCTCCCGGAAGGCGATATCGTCCATCGGTAGACTGTCGGCATATCTATATGCAACACGAGGACCACAAATGCTGAACAAATTCTTTGTAAAAAAAAACCCTCTGTATATGAACTAACAAATAAAAGATAATAATTAAATTATAAATAGCGTATTCGAATGGATGATTGACTTTATTAAAAAAAAAAAACTCTAACTAAATTTTAATTGAGAGCTTTTATCACAAGTGTATGGAAAGTTTTTCTGTAAAAGCTGCATTCATATCCGAAACATTATGCCGAATTTTCATCTATTCTCCTGCGTTGCGATTTTAAGTTTGAATATCAAGGCCCCTGGTAGCGAGCATTCCGCCAGCTTTCTTTCAACTTGCAGCAAATTGTTTTGCGAGTGAGCCAAATCCGACGCCCCGTGGAGAGGTAATTCTACCCCGAATGCTGACAATAAAATTCGACAGCGTTTCTATGTCCCCCAAATTGCAGCAAATCAGTTTGGTGTACGCAGCTCAAAACTTGCATACGCCAGTGTGACTTTTTAATTTTTTTGATAAAAACTTGTTCAGCTTTCATCATCATTATTATTATGACTTTTAAGAGTAAATAGGGGCCTGAAGGCCGAGTGACTAACGCTCTGGAGCTCAATGCCACAGGTTTCGGGTGCGAGTCCCGATAGTACCATGAATGTTTGTAGTGGTTAAAAATCCACTTTAAACCGTATGTCCCGGTCTAATATGGCTGTTGAGCGTTGAACGTAAGGCTGACAACCCTACCCCTTTAAAAAATAAAAAACATCTCTCGTCTCCGTAATCTACCAGTAGGCAGAAGGACTTATCCCACAATGGGGCTGTTGAGCCAACGATGATGATGATGATGATGATTTAAGGGTAAATATGTTTCGGGTTTGAGTGTAGTATGAGAGAGAACTCAGAAAATTCACTCTCTTTGTTTCCGAAATCAGTGACGCCGCCTGTGGATATGAGCTTAAGTTCTGCTGAAGAATAATTGCTTGTGTTGCGATTGGACTTCGAGTCTTTTTTTGAAACGATTTTTGTCACCATTCTTTAGATAAGATATTCATAAAAAGGATAAGATTTATCGATCTAAGAGAACTCGATGCACAGATGAAAGAAACCCTATGCATAGATCAATACCTTCCTTTTTATGTAATAACATAAATTAATTATTGTGTCAGCAATAAATTACGTTCGGATTTTGCCATGTACTTCAATGGTGAAAACCGAGATTACTTTCTTGGCAACCCAATAAAAATAAGCCTTTTTATTGCGAGGCTTCTAAGCACCAACGCCTTCTCTTCGAAAACCACTCTTTTCCAATCTCGAAATCATTGGCCTGACATGGTAACAAGCACCGCCACTTACCATAAGGTTTGAAAAAGGGGGTCGCCTTTGTTTTTCCATCCATCTTCATCGGGCAAGAGAGTACCTGGCGAGCCAGGGGGTGGGGTGGGGGCTATCCGGGGATCTTTCGCTCGATCAATTGTTGCGCAACGCCGCTTTTTCTGAAACCCGTCTGCTCTACCGGAGAGGGGGTGGTTCATTCTTAGCATATCGTCTGCCGAAAGGGCACTTTCTTTCCATTGGGAATGAATAATTAATTGAGGCCATCAATGTCAGGGAATTGGAGGGTCTGTCTTGATAGTTTTGGGTAGCAACTTTCCTGTAACAATTCATCAAGGGATATTGCGCGCCAGCGGAGTTTTAGCTTTACAGCATAATTTGTTTTAGGAAAATGCTAAAAGAAAAAAAAAAATTAAAAATTGCAGTGTTCTTAATATAATTTGCATCATTGTTTTGTGCTCAGACATGTTGAGTTTATTATTTTTAATCCCTCTAAACCTTATCATACGATGCATTTCATTCCTCCAGTTATGTAATACGGACAAATTATATTCAATTTATCAAATAATGAAACAAAATGTATTTACCACTCATATTTCAGAATCAAACTGCAGTTAACAATCAATAAAAAAGGCCACGTCCCTCTGATAAATCAAGAATGTATTTCGTGTTAAAAATTATATAAATTAACAATTTTTATAGAGTAAATTTAAATTTTTTTCCGTTGGAAAAAAATAAATTGTAACAGTGGTTCCACCTACGCAACCATGTTTCCTCCTACGCACGGCAAGAGCGCCCCTTGCATCGTACAGAAGAAATGGTCAGTAGGCTTCCAGACTGTCACCAGAGAGGACGTACGGCAAAACAAGTGCTGCCGTTAGTTACGAGCTCTCATCCTGAGAGTTAGAAGTGAAATACTTCCACAAATGTATAATTAGATGTTTTTTAACGAGTAAAATATTATTTGTCTGTAATTGTGGTACTTCTGCGCGTCAAAATAAATGTGTTTTTGAACTTGTGACTCGATTTGACAACATCCAGTTCCAGCTGCACAAACAATCGATGACATAGTGGATAATGTATTGTGTATGAATAAGGAAATTCTTGTTTGAAATCCAACAGGCGAGACCCAAAGGAATATTCTCGTATCCCTGATGGGGATGAATATGATAAATTCGTATCTTGGAAAGTTCTCCAACGGACTCGAAGAGGAGAATGTAAGTCTTTTCAAATGCCATTCTTTGGAATCTGTATTGCATTTTATTATGTTTTTGGATTAGGCTTTGTATTTTGGATACACATTATGATAGTAAAATATGGATTATATATAACAAGTCTTTCCGGTTTATCTTTGGGCAACGATGAATTTACTACCTCTTACCATTTTTGGCGACGTTTTCGAAAACTATAAGTTATTATGAATTGTGCGAAGTAAATTCTGAGATTAAAGCATTTAGGAATGCTGCCAAAAAGTAATACTTAATATTTTGAACTTAATATTTGAAAATACTTAATATTTTGTAATAAAATCGTGTATTTTTATGTTGTTTCTCTGTACTCTAATTCTAAATTATTTTAAGATATTTCTAAATGAAAAAAAAACCTATTACTAAACTGTCTTTTACTAGCGAGTAGAATTAATGGTAATTCATATCTACTCTTCTTTTGGAAAAGCACTGTCCTATAATTTACTTTAAAAAAACATTGTCGTCAAAATTTCCTGATGAAATAATACATAATACATCCAGATTCTTCCCAGAATCCGATTAGTGGCCCAATCGTTATCCATGTGGGGCAGAATGCCAAAAGGAAAGGTTTCGAACCAACGACATTTCGAATGAGCTCCAATGGATAATCTGGAAATGCTGCAACCATTGCTTTCAGAAAAAAAACAGGTTCAAAGGTGATTATTAAGGTCATGTTTTGTGTCGATAATTCAAATGTATAGTGGTAATATTCTTCATTTCCTTTTATATAACGCACATATATGAAAGAGTTACTCTTAAAAGTCCTATCGGAATCTTATTATTCACAAAGACTTCTCCTGGTAGATAATACAGATGCCATAGTTACTTTTTATATTTATAGAAATATAAGAGAAAACTCACTTGCATGCACGACTCCTGTGCAAGAGGGCGGCCTGACGGCTAATTGTCTAGAGCTGTTGCCTTTGGTTCCACAGCTTCAGGTCGTATCCTGGCGGTGACATGGATAGTTGTGAGTGGTTCGGAATCCCCTTAAACTGGGGTTCCCGATCTGTTTAGCTCTCGTGTGCACAAGATGACCGTAGGGCGACACAACAAACCAAACGACTCCTGTGCAAGAGGTAACTTAAGCATCTAAAACTATCATCTAGAGATCAGTTGCAAATCGGCTGGCAATGATCGTTGCAGTCCCGAAACAAAACAATTCAAACTCGAGGGCGATTGCAACAGAATGAGTAAAGGGATTTTTATCGACAGTCAGAGTGTCATATTCGGAGTTTACTGAATTTCCTTCTCATGCAACTAACCCCTAAAAGTCCTCCTGGAAGGCACAATCCTCTTCTCATCACTCGTTTGGCGGCCTGATGGCCAATTGGCTAGCGCTCTGGCCTATAGGCTTCAGGTTCAAATCATGGCTGTGCCATGGATGTTTGTGAGTGGTTCGGAATTCACGTTAAACTGTAGGTCCCGGTCTGATTAGCCCAAAGTGTGCAAAAAATGATCGTAGAGCGCCAAACCAAACCATAAACCATCACTTGTTTGTGTTTTTTATTATTATTATTATTATATGAAAAATGAGGTTCACTAACTGTGTGTACAGACAAAATTATTTGCCAACTCATTTTAAAAGACAAAACATCAATGATTATCAAATTCCCTCCAAATGAAAATTGCTTCCAAAATTCAAAGATGGTGTGTGAGCAATTGCACTCGTATCTCTCGAAGGCGAAATGTCTGATGGGTCGATTTTTTCGCTCCTTTTATTTCCCGTATCTCCACACCGAATGAGTCTTTAAAAAGAAAATCGAACCGAATTGCTTAAGAAATGCGGGGCAATGACATTTCGGGCCTTAATAAAAGGGAGGAGAAAAAAAGAAGATTCGAATAAATTGGACAGTGGAAAATGAGCAAGATATGCAATTCCAAAGAAAGAAAAGAAAAAAAAAAGAGGTAATTAGATTTCCATTACTCTGTTGAATTGCGACAAAGAAACTCAGAACTCGTTGGGGCTCCTTTTACTTAAAAAAAAAAAAAATGTTATTCAAGGCTCAAAATGCTGTTGAAAGAATGGTTACTCAATACTGGTTTCGTCAATACAGATAATTGGTTTACGTGGCCAATATTCAAATAACTGTTCGCGGCTTCTGTGATTTTTCTCTTCCTTTAGTGTTTCTAAACATCTTGTACAGAAAAATGTAACCTCAACAAATAATTTCATTACAATACTAATTGATTTTACTTTTGGTTAAAGTTCGGTAAAACTAAAGCTTTTTATCTGTTATAGGTTTTTTTACAACTATAGTGACTTGTCTGAATGTCTGTTTAAGTCCCACATAAAAGATCCAATAAAGTTAAGCGGCTTGAGGGCCAGCTGGCTAGCGCTCTGGCGTTTGGTACCACAGGTTTTAGGTTTGAATCCAGGCAGTGGCATGGATGTTTGCGAGGGGTTCAGGATCCCCGTACGTCCCGGTCTAATTAACTTGAAGTGTGTAAAAATGACCGTAGTGTGACACACCAAACCAATATACTAATAGGCGTCCCACAGGCTTCAGGTTCGAATCCTGGCTGTGGCATGGATGTTTGTGAGTGGTTCGGAATCCACGTTAACTTTTAGGTCCCTGTCTAATTAGCCCAAAGTGTGTAAAAAATGATCGGAGAAAAACAAACCAAATCAAATCTAGGAATAGGCATACGATACATAATTCATACTAATTTGATGCAAAAAATTACAAGGGTAACTTACAATATTTTGCAATAATTCTTATCCATTAAGAGTGTCATTTTTAACGTTAAAGTGGAAATAATTATTAGCAACTATAGTGATGTAATTGCATATAAGAAAAGTTAAAAATTAGTGAAATATTTCAGATAATAGATGGATAAAAAAAGTAAACATAAAACCCTCTCGAAAACGACTCTCTGAGAGATTTATCTCTTAATTCTGGAAATAGCAAAGCAGCTATGCCTCGATGCTGTAAGAATGGTATGGCAGAGTAAGTTGTTATCAGGCTAAAAAAAAGATTCTACTTATATTTTTTTCAAGAAAATCCGTAGTACATAAGTTACAAATGAATTTTAGCCACATATGGATCATTTGAGTTGTGCAACTAGAAAACATTATGACTATCATGAAGCCTTTGTAGACATAAATTAGTTATTTCATTCAACTGCGTGGTTACATGAAGGGTTTCAAGTTTTTGTCTTTACTTCATCACCAAAGAAACGGATGAGAATTAATACGAACGTTTATGCATCAAACTTATCAATTTGATAACTAGACAAATTTTCTTCGTTTAATGGAAATTGGCTGGTCAAAAATAATAATTTTTTTCTATTGAGGCAGAGTTCCATCAAATAGATATCAATGCACTACTATGCAATAATATTTGATGGATACATTACCAAATTTTCCCTAAACTGAACTGCTTCAGGTACTTCAGATATAAGGCAGATATTTTCAAATCAACAGGATACATTGGTTTCCAAATTCATTACAAAAAGTTTTGAATAGAAAAATACTCCACATTGCCAACTTGAGTAGCCACAATCATTTTCGTTATATTAAAAGGTATGTACTATAGATTCCATACTCGTTAACAGTCACGTTCGTAGCAAAAAAAGAGAAAAAATCTCATTAGAGTATTCATTATTAGTAGTAAACAAGTAAAATTAGTTTTTAACTTGTGTTTATCATTCTGCTAAATCATTCCAACTTATTAAAAGTGAATGTAATTCACATGGAAATTTTATTTTCTTAATATTAATGTCCTAAATATACATAATATGTTAAGAGTCTTAATGTAAATACAAAATCATTTAAAGCTAGTTTTAATTTAAGAATTCATAAGTAATTTTTAATTTGTTTATAAACGGATGGATATGTACTAGCTTAAGTTAAAAATTTTAACACTTATAGTAGCGTCTTCAGTTTTTCACATATTCCCCATTTCCCCATTTCCCCATGTGGAGCATAGTCGAAAATCTTGAAAAAAATTTTTACTATCTATTTTTTAACCGAACGAAAACCTTATTTTGTTCTTGGTACCATCTGGTGGCGTACTTTCTCCTCTTGCAATTTTTTTCATTGCAATTAAAATTGTAAATTTTTGAAATTATTACGATTGCATTATTTTCATTATATTTTTGTGTTAACAAATTCCATTTTATTTATAAATAATTTTTTCTTTATATTATGTCAAACGATATTTTGTATTTCCCACCAAAAAATTATTGTTTCTAATAAAATTTTGTAAAACTAAAAATGTATTATTTATGTAGTCGAGCAAGGATGCGACGTATCTGCCAGTATAAACATAAAATCATTGTATTATTTAATACAGCTTGCACAACATTTTGCATTGGAAACAATGCCTTAATTCTCTAATTGCTACTCAAAACGGGCACGTTCAGACAAGAAAAACATATTAGAAACCATTTCGCACAATAGATGCTTCCCATTTTTCGCCCCTGACGAAAGCCCCTGCAAACAGGAGCACTAACCGCCTTTTAATAGAGAGAAGGAGATTAAGTGCTGGTCGTGTTTCTTGTAGGCAGGGGCTGAAATCTCGGGCGGCCATTCCTCACGATTAGCTCCAGCCCCGGCCAGGGGCTTTCTTTGCCGTTGGAGTAATTGCACACCACAGGGGCACTTAATTTGGCGGAATTTTTTCCTCCTGCTAAGTTCGGGGAAGCAGGTGGCGAGGAACAAATTAGAAGGAAAGTTTTATCCTCCTGTTAAATCAGTGGAAAGTTTTCTGTTGTTGTTAGAGAACGTTTGAAGAATCTTAATAGTTAGCAAATAGGATTGCTTAGTTAGTTCCGATAGGAAATGGATTCATGCATTGAAATGAATGAAAAGCGTGCAAAAGAAAAAACTAGTTTTAAATTCAACATCGCATGAAACTTCAATGGAATTTTAAAATGTTTATATTCATGCATCATGTAAGTAACTTTTGATGAACGCGAACCAAAAGTCACACACACAGAAAAACAACTAAGGTAAACATTTTTATTTTCAAATATTGCAAAGTATTGATTTATTTCTCTTGAATTCTCTCGCCCTCAAACATTTGCGGCCTGGTGGCCAAGTGGCTAGCGTTCTGGCCATTGGTACTACAGGCTTCAGGTTCGAATCCTGGTGGTAGCATGGATGTTTGTGAGTGGTTCGAAATCCACGTTAAACGGTAGGTTCCGGTCTAATTCGCACAAAAATGTGCACGAAATGACCGTAGAGCGACAAACCAAACCCTCAAACATTTTTCGCTTATACAGATGTTTGGGCTGTCCTTATCAAAGATGGCTTAACGATTCAAGCTACTTCTTATAACGGACGTTCTCGTTTCTATCGGATAGAATTATGGTCAATTTGTTACTTGGCAAGACTCCTTATGAGAAATGAAAAAGGGATTGTCAAGAACAGCCAGACTCTGCATCAGAAAGGTATTCATGTAAATTGAAGAGGTTTCACTTATGGAATATTCAAATGGAATATGTTAAATGGAATGCCCTATTGTCATAAAAAGGATCACTAAGATTTAGGAGATCAAAAGATAACATTTAAAAGAGTAATGGATCCTGCAATAAGAACAATTAATCTAATCGACGATTTAAACTACTCATCTTCATAAGAGTCTGATTGTACCCTTGTTTACAGATAATATTTGTAATTATTTCTCTCTGATTTACATTTTTTTCTTCCATTCTGCTGTGATTAATGAAATGGGATTGGACATTATACCGTTATTATTCATTGGACATTATGCCGGAACTGTCCCATACGACAGATCAATGCGAGGCAGTTACTGCTGAAAGTCACCCGGAAAGTATTATCCGCTTCTGTTTGGTGGGCAATCATTTTATCTTCCTAAAATTAAAAATACAGATTTTAAATCTTTTAAAAAACATTTAATGATTATTAATAATTATACCTTTAATATTTTAATTTAAAACTATATGTACCGTGTGTCGCAAAATATAAGCAAACTTAATTAAAATTAGGCTGATATTTTAATATTTTTAATCTCAAAGAGCCTTGCTTAACACTCCTAGCTGAATTATGATTGTAGGTATACTTTTTTGTAAACTTAAAAAAATTATGTCTTTAAAAAAATGCCTATAATTATTATGTCTTTAAAAAAAAATTATAGTTTTCGGAAGGCACAATTTTTAAAATTTATTAAAAATCAAATCACTTATTACATGAATTTTGGGATACCCTTTATTGATGTTATTTTAATTTCGTAACTATTTGAACACAAATCTATTTTTTTTCAACTTCATTGAGTTGCATGACATTGAATTTCTTATTCCTTCTTACCGTATAAAACGAGTATTCCTTGCGTGTTCTTTGAACGAGTCGTGTCTTTCAGAACTTTAAACAATTTCATTCCTTTCGAATGCTATCCACTTCATACAACAATATTTTTGGTATTGACAACGAAGTACGGGGAAGAAAGGAAATAATAACTAATAAATATTTTATTCAATTTTCTATTTTCCTATTGGAGGATCTGGAAATCACTTAAGCGAAAAAATAATAAATGTACGAGGCTATATAGATTCCGTATAATGAAATTTAAGCATGGACAGTGATAGGGAATTCAAAGCGATATATAAGGCTGTAACATTTTATCAATAAATCAGTGAGTAAATATTTTTGATCATTTGAAAATAAATTTTTTTTTACATGCTGCATCTTAAATAACAAATGCAGAATGCATCAGAAGAGAATTATTTACATAAAATACGAAAATCTCTTTTTCCAAGATCATTAAAATAACTGAAAAAAAATGGTATTGCTTATGACAAGGAAAAAATATATATTTGTTCAAGAATTCCTAAGTATGTATAGAAGCGACCTTTTCCTAAATGGAAAAAAAGCTTTTATTGCTCTAAAAATAATGCTTAATTGTGGCCCAGTGTTAATGTGCAAAGACAGCAGAATGGCTCAGAATGTTCAAATCCGCCGGCAGCTGCAGTCACTGCTTTCAGAAATGAGGAAACTTTATAACACGCAAATACAGAGCAAAAACTTGTGCAAAGAAGATCAGGGTTGCGCTAAATATGCTTCCTCTCGGGTGAGAGTTACGAGGCCGATTGACCATTTCTCCAGAGCGCTGAAATGGCCTGAAGGCCAATTGGCTAGTGCTCCGGCCTTTGGTACCACAGGCTTCAGGTTCGAATCTTGACTATAACATGGATATTTGGGAGGGGTTCGGGATCAACATTAAGCTGTAGGTCCCGGTCTAATTGGCCTAAAGTGTGTACAAAACGACTGTAGAGCGACAAACCAAAACACTACAAGGGGTGCTCTTACCAGTGTGTAGCAGTAAGCATGACTATAGTACGCTTATATATATTAGGACTGCTAGCGTGAAAGTGGACTCTGGTAAGAGTAAGTGGTAGATATTAAGATGTAGTCATTAGTTTAAGATATAGTATATTTGGTATTAATTTAAGATGTAGTCACTTTTAAAAGTCCTCCCGGAAATCAATGCTCTCCCTTTATCACCTGTCAGTGGGCTGTTCGTGGCATACATATCTGGTACGCTAGTCCCACCAATGTATACACACACGCACCAATGTATACACACACGCACCAATGTATACACACACGCACAACACAAAAACTGGAATTTAAGTTCCTTTGAAAGTTTAATGGGGACTATACCTTTGATTCCCTATTTAAAAAGAAAGATATATCTACTTTTATTTTACTTTATGTTAGAATTGGGTAGGTGGATAACGTATTGCATTAATGAAATATGGGAGTTTGGCTAGCTACCCAACAAGTAATGCCCAGCCGAAAACTTCCTTGTTTATGCCGGTGATGAGGAAAATTATATCCAGTTCGGAGAGTATTTCCTCTGAGTTCGTGAAAGGTTTGCGAGCTCCCTGGGTAATATTGAATTTGCTACACATCTACAATGTAGTGGCAAATGACTTCTGGACAAAAATTTACAGAATTCAAAAGTAAACTTAAAATCTATATAATTGCAGTGGAATTTTATATATGTTTTCTCTAACCACTTTTACATTTCATTTTTTTTAACATTTTTTTGAAAGATTTTCCAAAAGGAATTTCAAGATTTTGTTTTTAATATAATAGATTATGATTTTAATTATTTATTTTTTTAAATACCGTCATAGCGAAATTTGTATGCGTCTTGATTCCTTTAAAAATGAAGCGAAAGTCCTTTTTTGGAAAACTGGTATCCTATCCTTTATGAAATGTTCCTTTAAATAAAATAATTCCTTAACAGCACAAGTACTTAATTACTGTATGCACAGGTAAGGTAGGCGATAGTTGTTTATCAAAATTTTGCCAACTTTGTCCGTTAAGGTCTAATGCTTTGTCCGTTAAGAAAAAAAAATTTTTTTAATGCAGCTGACAAACACTTAGACAATTGTCTTTCGATACCTTAAGTCAACCGCCGCACCGACGTTACTCACTTAGCACTAATCAGGAGCTGCGTGTTTGAAGATAAGCTACGGGATGCGGAGTAACACTACCCCTGCAACGCTCTACGATCCTGTTAGAGCGGGACCTACGGTTTAAAGTGGATTCCGAAACTCTACATACATCCATGGCACCGCCGGGACTCGAACTCGAAACCTGTGGTACCGATCGCCGGCTATTCGGCCCCTAGATGAAGAAAATAGATTTCTGAATATCATTAGAAATTCATGCCCTTCACAACACTATTTTCACCTGTATTTCAGTGCACAATACTGAAATATAGGATGAGCACAAAGTCTTCCACTGATTATAAACATTTATTACAAAATAACTGTTGAATGAAATAATGTAATTTGGGTATCATTGCATAATAGTTTTTATATGCGCAATACATCTGAATAGAATGAATGCATAACTTAAATCGCATTTGTTTTTCTCTGAATAAACCTTTAGTATTTGCGAAAAGGTAAAATAAACATAATAATCCTCCGTTTTCTGTACACCTTGTTATTCAGAGCTTTAGAAACACAGAGGCTTAAACTGAAATTCGATTGTCTGTAAGTACATATATATATATATATATATATATATATATATATATATATATATATATATATATATATAAAGAAACTACTAGATAATAGAATGAAAAATCCCAGTTACACTTACAGTTATTTGATTCGCCCGGCAGATTTCTTCTTTACAAACAACATTTGCTTAAAAGTTTGGGATACACAAAATGTTTTCGTGTGCAAAGAAGTTTTGTGAAATGTTCTTTTCCAGTATTAAACATTCATTTTTTTTTGTCTGTGCAGCACCGTAAAGAGAAATGAAAATAATGTTGTTTGTTTGTTTGTTTTTATATTCAGTATTTATTTTCACTCTGCAAAATTGTATTAGGTATTGCAAATACGAGTACAGCACCCTTGCATCATGTATCTATGTTTGACATTCCAATGAATATATATTCTAAGACAGATAAAGAAAAAGTATAAAAATAAGTAGATGTAATGTAAATATATAGAAAACATATAAATTTCATAGAATTGAGTGTTTTATTCGAGAGATACAGTTAGTTACAGTAAAAAAAATCAGAAAGACATTGTTATCCAGCTTGCCATTGATTCGTGGAACAGTCCTTCTTCCCTTCGGAATTTCATTTGAATTCTCTCAAGTTAAAACAGTAGGTCAGAATGTCCTTTCAAGATAGAGATCAGGACTCTACAATGCAAACGCTGACTATTTTAGTTCAAAATTGGGTTGATTGGGCGGGCGAAATGTGGGTGCTGTATAGCATGGCTCCCCTGGATAACGCAGAAAGTGGTACACTGCTGTACCACTGGCGAAAGACTTCTGGTATAAAAACAACTACTAAATGAACACATTTTCTGACTTCAACACACACTAGTTTCGAATGACTTGACTACTATTTACTAAAAATTAACTCGCATATATATATATATAAACTCATGATTGTGAAAATTGCAACACCATAAAGGACTTACGCGAGTGAGCTGAAATTTTCAGAAAATGCAAATTAGCGCATGATATGCAAATGATTAGAATTTCAAATCCGTAGCGCATGCGTATGCTGAGCACCGCCCTCTGAACGGCGGATGAATCCGAATAAATAGACGGCTGTAGCGAGGCGTGTATGGTTATCGGTGGTTATCTACTAGTGGTAAACGTTAGCTCAATCGTTACTTATACCTCTTCGACGAAAGAGAGCGAGATTTGAACAACTTACAGAGTTTGAACGGGGGAGAATCATCGGCCTTCGTGAAGCTGGATTGTCTTATCGTGCAGTAGCCGCTCGTGTGCAGCGTAACAGCAGCACAGTGATGCGTCTTTGGAAGCAGTGGACGGTCGAGTGTTGGACAACTCGGAAATCCGGGGTGGACCCCGAAATGTGACGTCAGCACGCGATGATAGACACCTGATCCGCATGACGCTGACGGACCGTACAGCTTCCTCTAGACAATTGGCAGCACAGTTCTCAATAGCTACAGGTGTTTCATTGTGTGCTTCATCAATTCGTAGACGTCTGCTGCAGCGTGGACTGCGCGCAAGGACTCCTTTATACAGGATCCTTCTCACGCTAAACCATCGCCGCCTGCGGCTACAATGGGCCGCTCAACATAGAGACTGGCGTGCTGATTGGCAGCATGTCGTGTTTTCTGACGAACCCCGCTTTAATTTGTGGTACCATGATGGCCGCATTCGTGTTAGACGCTGTGCCGGTGAACGCCACCTTCCGGAGTGCATTATCGAACGCCACAGTGGACGAACACCCGGAGTTATGGTCTGGGGTGCCATAGCATATCATGGACGATCTCAATTGCTAAGAATTGAGGGCAATCTGAACAGCAACCTGTACATCAGTGAAGTTCTACAGCCCCAAGCTGTTCCCTTCCTTCAAAGCTTGCCAGGCGCTGTATTTAAACAGACAATGGCCGCCCTCATATCGCTAGGACTGTTCAATCCTTCTTTGCAACGTGGCAGGTACAGCTTCTTCCTTGGCCTGCGTATTCCCTAGATATGTCGCCGATTGAACATGTGTGGGATTTCGTTGGTCGACGTCTCGCTCGTGATCCTCGTCCTGTTGCTTCTGCAGACGAACTTTGGGTGCGCATACAAACAGTATGGAATGCTCTTCCTCAGGCAGACATTCAAAATTTGTTTCACTCCATGCCACGTCGTGTAGCAGCACTTATTGCGGAGCGTGGTGGCTACACAAAATTCTGATTCCGATCTCTTGTTATTGTTTGTTTGTTTTGAACATTTAATCATTTATTTGTACCACTACCACTCAACTGTGTATTAAATTTCATTCAATTATGACGATTCCTTCATGGTGTTGGAATTTTCACAAACATGAGTTTATATATATATAGGTATATTTATATATATATATATATATTGATAATTGAATTTCTTATTCTCATTAAAAAAAGGTAATATGAAATTCCTTTCAAAGCATAAGATAAAGTAATAGTTCTGTATGGGCACTTCTAGAAGATTTCATGCTGTGCCCTGTAATATTCCAGACAAATATGTGTTCAGATATAAAAATAAGTATAGACACCCTTTTTTCTTGTCAGTTTTCACGTTCAAAGATCGTTTTCATTACAAACATTACTATTTTTTTTCTTCTTCTTTTTTTCCCATAAAAAGTCGTAATGGTAGCCAATTAGGTAGTGCCTGTCCTTTGGTACCACAGGCTTCAGGTTCGCATCCTGGCGGAGCGATCTTTTCTTAAATGAAAAAAACTTTTATTTTCCCTAAAAATAATGCTTAATTCTAGCCCAGTGTTAATGTGCAAAGACAGCATGCGTAATGGTTTATAATGTTCAAATCCGCCGGCAGCTGCAGTCACTGCTTTCAGAAATGAGGAAACTTTACAGAGCAAAAGGTTGCGCAAAGGAGAGCAGGGTTGTTCTAAATATACTTCCTCTCGGATGAGAGTCTCGAGACCGATTGACCATTTCTCCTGAACGTTACGGGAGGGAGTGGTAGATATTACGACGTAGTCATTAATTTTAGATATAGTATTAGGTATAGTATAATGTTTAGTATATTAGTTTAAGATGTAGTCACTCTTAAAAGTTCTCACGAAAAGCAATGCTCTCCATTTATCACCTGTCAGTGGGTTGTTCGTGGCATACTTAACTGGTACATAGTTCCACCAATACCAATGCATAAATAAATAACATTAAAAAAAATGTAGAATTTCAGGCGCTTTAAACGTTTCATGGTGATTATACCTTTCATTCCTTATTTAAAAAAAAAAAAAGATAATTTTTTTTTTTTTTATTTTGTTAGAATTGGGCGGTAGAATTGTAGATTTGAGCCAAAGAATGTTCCCTTGAAATTAGGAGTGGTCACTTCCGTGGTTGGCCAGCGTTGGAGGAGCGTTAATGTCTATGTGATTTTCAATGCTAAAAATTCCAGTTAGAGCCTCTGAGACGCTGCCACCTATAAGTCGTAGTTTGTGGAAATGACTATCTGGATATAAAACTGTGAAGCATTAGTGGCGGATGCTTATTTGTAAGAAATGTTTAAACAGGGCGCCTACAATTATTTGTAGTTTTGTAAATATGCTGCTGAAAATAGAAAATTCTTAGAGACTGCAAACACTGAGTCCCAACAATAACGGAATACTTTACTATCATGTGGCATGTACCATGTATGCATCTTACGAACAGCCGACCGCTAGAAGATGAGAATGCCTTCCGGAAGGACTTTTAGGGTAACTGCCGGTATTTGCGTGTCGTACTTTAAAAACCGGAAATTCCCACCAACCTGCCTGACTATCCATGCTGGATTCTTTACATACATCGTCACAATCGCCATCGAGTCTCTTCCTTTCTGAAAGCAGTGACTACAACAATATCGCCAGTGAAATCGATGCTGAAATGTATTATTAAGAAACAAAAAAAAAAAATAAAACGCTACCTTTAAATTTAGGTTGTTGAAATGGCCTTTTGTAGACACACAATAAGGGAGTTGTAAAAGTCGAAGGGAACGATTTGCATAAAATACAACGCAAATACGTTTTGAATTTTATCTTACTGGTTTTAATTCATAGGGGCAAGAATAATTCATCTTCACAACACTTTTCTTCTATTGTTAGAAAATTTCCCAAGCGACCCTTTCTCCACCTTTTTGTGTGGTCTATTAATAGGAGGTAAAATAAAAAATTAAAAAAAAATGAGGTATATAATTTATCAAAGCGTTCTTCTGCGTATGTCTTAGATTATTTATTACTGGAACCTAAGGAGTACAAATAGGAGGAGTAAAGGAAGGAAAAAAAGAACTCCGAAGTTATCGGTTGGTAAAAAGAGTGAGGAATCAAATTTGTAATTAGTGCAAGATTGTTACTTGAGTAAGTGCAACTTGTGTGATTAATACTTCGTTGTTCTATTCCTAAAGAGCTCTGGTCAACCCTTTAATATCCAGAGAACTGACTTTCTTAGTGAGAATTCTCATTTTTTTTATGAAAATAGCCTGATCAACAATGTATTGATGATATACTACTGTGCCCAAAGAGTAAAACCAATATTTTTTTTTTTCAAAAACTCTTTATTTATTTTTCCAAATTTATTTCATCGCCTTCAAAGTAATCCCTTCCGGACATAATGGACTTCCGCCAACTTTTTTTCCATTCCTCAATGCATGCTAAAAAGTCATAGGCAGGGATGGCCTTTAAAGCGCGTGTCACTTCACATTGAATCTCTTCAATCGACTCAAAACGGTGTCCCCGGAGCAGTCTTTTGAGTTTAGAGAATAGCCAGAAGTCGCACGGTGTGGATATGGTGGTTGTGAAACGATATGGGTTTCATTTTTGGCGAAAAAGACACGAAGAATCAATGCAGTGGGAGCTAGCGCATTCAGTGTTTTCGGTATCAATCGCGATTTGACGTGTTTGAGGGCCAAAAATGAAATTGGCCGATCCTTTTGGAATCACATGATCCTCAGCAAGGTCTCTAATTGTAAATCGACGAGCTTCGTCGAGTGAGGTTGACGGTCGACCAGAGGGCTCTTCGTCTTCAACACGTTCTCTGCCTTCTTTGAACTGTTTTTGACACTTTTAAACATTTCTTTCCGATGTAGGGAATGCTAACCGAATGTCTTGTGCAACATTCTATACGTTTCTGCAAACAAAATTGAATGAAAGTTCTTAGCTCAATTAATTCAGACATTTCAAAAATCGCCGGAATCAGTTTCAGCGTCTCACAAAGCCAAGCGAAAGCCAAGGTCAAACACTAATGAATATTTTGACGTCAAATTTCACACAGATGTCAAAGACAGTGCCAACGACCTAAAAAAGAAAAAAACCCATTTAAATTCCATAAGCCCCTGGAATTTTAAATTGACAATGGGTCTTACTTTTGGACACAGTAGTGAGAAGAGTGAGGAATCAAATTTGTAATTAGTGCAAGATTGTTACTTGAGTAGGTGTAACTTGTGTGATTAATACTTCGTTGTTCTATTCCTAAAGAGCTCTGGTCAACCTTCTAACATCCGAAGAACTGACTTTCTTAGTGAGAATTCTCGTTTTTTTTAAATAGCCTGATCAACAATGTATTGATCATATATGGGTGGTTTGCAGGAGAAAGTAAGCATGAAGCTGATAATTTGTTTTTGCATAATTCCTTTTGAATGCTGAAATAGTTACAATTTTGAAATACTTTTGTAACTTATTGTTTCAGTTATTTAGTTTTGTACATATATTCTGGTATTATAAAGTTCAATTATGATTAGTGAGGTGAAAAATAATTTCAAGCACACACCCCAGCGATTCGGGAACAGGGATGCGAAAGAAGAAAATGAACTACACCTCTTTTCTGATGGAAGGAATTGCCTATTTGAGTAAAAATAAATTGGGAAACATTTTGGTTAAATTATTTTTTTTAATTGAATAGTTAATTGATTCAAATGGACCCCATGCAAATGTTAATATCCGGAAAATTAGTACTTAAGCCAGAAGTCAAAAGAACACTTGCAATGCAGGATTCGAAACGACGTTAACAGTTTTTTTATTGTTATTTTTATCGTTCTCGTTAATATTGTTATTGTTAACTATTATTGTTTTTGTTGACATTGCTTTTGTTAATTATAGCTATTACTTGTGTTTTCTGTTTTTGGTTGTTATTGTTGTTTTTATTGTAATTTGTCATGGCTTTTTATTGTTGTTGTGTTTGCTTTTGTTATTTTTGTTTTTGTCATTGTTTTTTATTGCAATTTTTGTTGGTGTATTTGTTATTATTTTGTTCTTTTATTTGTTATTATTAGTAGTTGACATCGTAGTTCATTTATATTTGCCGTAAACAGCCAATCTGTAGATAATGGATGATTGCCCAACATTTGTGTGTCATATTAAAAAAAAAAAAAAGAAAGAAAGCAATCAGGAAAATCCCACACATATGTTTACACACATTGTCAAAATCGCGATCACGTCTTGTCGTTTCTGAAGGTAGTGACTGCAACACAACCCACCAGTGGATTCGAACCTCAGCCTTCCTCCACGGCAGCTACGATAGTTACTGGCTCAACAATCGGCAAGACATTGACATTAAAAAATGATGAATGTTTCTTTCTGAAGTCTACAGCGAAAACATTGCGCTTTAAAATATTACATTAGCCTTTTCTAGATACGTAATAATAACTCAATTCAAAATACAAATACATTTATTGAAGGGTTAAATCACTGAAGTCCAAGGGTCGATTTTTCTTTCCCTTTTCCAACAAGATATACCTATCCGATTTCTTTTTTCCCCAACCACCATCGACCGTTTCCCTTTTCCACACCATAAAGATCCCTTACTCAAACACGACGGCAAACTCACTTTCCCTATCCAATAACATGCCATCTCTCTTCTGGCATGGGAGACCGACATTTGATTTACTCGACCATCGGGACCGGAAAAAGTTATACCCACATTTCAGTATTGGGGTTAAGATCCCTCCCTAACTCGATTATCCGGGCCTTCCGGATAACAGGGATGAGAGGGACGCAGCTCCGGGGTAGGTCAGATAATTGCGAGGAAAATGCATCTTGTTACGTCCCATATTTTTTTTTTCTTCTTCTTTTTCACGCGGATTTCTTTGGGAATAGACTTAGAAGGATAGCTTATTTGCTATTGGTAGGACTATTTTGGTCTGAAATCTTTCGGTTATTATTTATTTATTTATAAATGTAAAATGTTTTAAGTGCATTATGTCAATTTGTATTTATAATAATCTGTTTAAATAGGTATTATAAATAGGCAATTTTTCCTTGTTATTATCATTCTTTATTTTCGGATTCTCTTCTAAATATTTATTGATTCAATAGAATGTCGACAAAACATAAGGAAGTCACAAATAAGATCACAAATTTAACTAGATGGCATTGTTGAGTGAGAACATGAAGTGAGCAAAGCCTGCCTGATTGAGTAGACCTATGATTTTCTCACTAGTAACATGCACAATTTCACACATCACGAACTCGCTGATATGCATCTGACAAAAGATGTTCTGTCTTCACAATGTATAAAAATGCTCATAGGTCTGATAGTCAACAAATTTATGAGCGGACATTGTTATTGTTATGAATATTTATGAAACACAGGATCAGTGAGTTCGCGGTACCTGAAACGTCACATGTTACTCATCAGTAATTCATGATTATATTGAAGCAGGCATGCTTTGCTCACTTCTTGTTTTCTCAACAACGTCGTCTAGCTCATTTATGTAACTTTCGTGATCAAAGGTATAATATATATAAGGTATATATAATATATAAGGTGCAATATTCATTTCCTTACACAATTCCTCTTTTTTTTTTTTTTTTAATCCCATTATATTGATTCATATACAAGAAAATAGGATGGGTTGATTTTTTTAGAGCCAAACATTTCCACCTCAGTCTTTTGACACCAATATGTAATCAATTCAACGTTATCCAGGAGGTCCCATCTTTTGCACCCGAGGGCTTATTTGAAGGAGACAGTTAAAGTTTAAAGACCACTACTACTACTGCATCACATCATTGTGCCTAGAGCTGCGTTGCCCCTTTACAGTTTGGGAATGTTGTGGGTGGGAGAAGTCTAACCGGACTCCGTGACGATTACGCTGAGACCGGGACCTACGGCTTAAAGTAGATTAAACCACGGACGCGTAGTAATACTGCCCCAGCAACGCTTTACGATCCTATTAGATTGGGATCTACGGTTTAAAGTGGATTCCGAACCACTACAAACATCCATGGCACCGCCGGATTCGAACCTAAACCTGTGGCACTGAGCTTCAGAGCGTTAGACACTTGGCACTTCAGATCCCTTGTTTAAAGACCACTAACAAACATCCATGCCACCGTCAGGATTCGAGTCTAAAAAGCCTGTGGTACCAAAGGGCAGAGGGCTAGTCAGTTTGCTCCCAGGTAGCCTTGGCAATGAAGAACTAAACCATTCAATATTGTTTTATCAATCTAGTAATAATCTATATCCTTTTTGTTTGCATTGTTCTCTTTGATAATTTCTATGGCATTTTTAAATTTCATTTAATAAACGTCAAAAAAAAAAAAATACCAACATATGGTTTTCAAATTAAATTTATCACTTTGTAAATCGTGATAAATATTCTTGATTGTATATTAGATAAGACTTTTCAAATTTTCTCATCTTATTCAGTGACTCATAATTAATTAGGATATTATATATGAAAGGATAAATGCGGAGTGATTAATTGAGAGAGAAAAGCCATTGTTATGACGTCCGAAGAAAGTATATTTATAGATAATTGAGAACAAAAAAAAAAATACTTTAATGTAATCTATTCTGACTAAAAGAGACGTCTGGATCCTGTCCAAAAAGACCGCCACTGAAAAATATCACATAAATGCGACCCGGAAATCGTTGAGACGTCGTGATTAATTTTTTCACAGCTTTATTTCTTCCCTCTTTAAAATATTATGTATCATTAATATCAGCAGAATCATAATTTATTTCTGTGTTAGTCATTGGCTAAATGTTGTCGGCTGTGCCCACATCTGCATCTTTTCCAGCGATTATATTAAGTTTATTAGATAATGCGTCAGATTAGAGAATTTTTATTTAGACTTCTTAATTCCATAACAGTGAATTAATTTCAAGTAAAGGATAAGCATTGAAGCAATATTTTATATTACTACTGCGCATTTGCATTTCAAATAATTCATTGTCACAAAAATCATGTTGGGTTGATTTTGGATTGAAGAAAGAAATATAATGTTCGAAAGAAGATTTTCATTTTTTAGAATTTTAGAAAAAAATCACAAACTAAGATAAATTTTTGAATTAAAAATTAATTTTTACAGTTTCTAATTTCATTTTTCTACTGTAACTACACTATATCAATGTGCCCAGAGCTGAGATGCCAATAAAGCCTGTTAAAGAAGCCAATATTATCCTAATGAGAAGCATCTAGAGTGATTACTCTCCTACCCCTATTTTTTTAAACTCATCGGGAAGGCATTTTGACCCAATAGTCATAAGCCTTTACCAGGCATGGACACTAATACACCTGACAATTTAAGCCCCCAAAGACCTGAACTGTCCTTAATCCCTGTTCCACTTCTTTTCTTAGACCTTTTAACAGAACCTTTTTCAACAGAACCTTTTTTATAGGCACTTAGCTTAAATATACCCCAGCAGCATAAATATACTTCAGCATAGACCCTGTCAAACCAAGCAGAGACACCGAAATCATCGGTCCGGCATCACTTTTCGAGTTACACATTTGATTAGAAACGCCACCAAGAGACCTGGACAATTCTTAAACCCTGTACACATCTTCTCTTGGCATAAACCGAACCTTCCTTATAGACCGTTAGCATAAATATACAGTTGGCATAGACTTTGTCACAACAAGCATAGACACTGAAGTCTACTTAAAGTAGAGCCCTAACTTATGGATTGAGACATTGCAGTTCGAGTCCCCAAAACATATTAAAAACGAAAAGACCCAATAGAAATTTGATTTCAAGTGAATAGCATTACATTGCATCGACATTAAGGTTGTTTAGCAGATTTTTTCCAGATTTTCTATGGCATGGAAAATGGCATGAAAATTCATCCCAGAAGGCATCATTTTCTCATATTTTTCTTTGAGTTGATTTTTGGCATGTGCAAATGGTACCCCTAATGCACAGAAAACCTTGGAATGTACACACTTAAAAGCGTGTTGGGGCGTGTGAGTAGTATCTGGGAACAACTTCGACGTATCGAAATGGTGTTCCCATTTTAAAAGCAATCAACTAGCTTAAAGAATTCATGGGCTAAACTTAAAAAGATCTTGCATTTTCTTTATTTAAAAGAAAAATCTTTTTCGTCATAAGCTAAATTGTTGTTATAAACTTGGCAACCCCGAAAACCCTGAACCCTTCTTCCCTTGGCACAAACCGAACCATCCCTATCTCTCCTCTGGAGATGAACTCTTCTCTCCTCACCGTGAAGACTTCTTTTTTTTTCTTTTGCCCTATCATTTTTTTTCTCTCTCTCTCATTTTTTTCCCTCAGAACGTCCTGGTCCACCCCCATTACTTCATCGATTATTGTGTCCTGCAACGAAGGATTCCAGCACTTTACACGTTCTGTGTTCTTTTTCATCCTTTTTTTCTATTATTATTATTTCCTCGGCTCATTCTTTTTTCTTTCGTCGTGAGTTTGTATTCCCCCCTCGTTTTTTTTTTTTTTTTCCGTGCATCCTTTAAAGGAACAACATCCATTGTTGAAAGGGGGTAGCGACTGCATTCTGTTCTTTGTAACGTTTTCGAGGATTGGAACTTCAAAGACATGATCTATTTTCGTTTTTCTGTAACAAATAGAGGTGAAGTGTGTCGGGGTATGGGGTGCAATATTGCTGAGATATTGATGCAATGTGTTTTTATTATTTTATGGCATTCCGGAACGCATGAATTGCGACTTTGGAGGGATACACAATGGAATGATTCTTTTTTTTATTTGGCTTCTGACTGTCTTTGTTGTTTCTGGTTTGCATTTCTGTTGACATTTTGGAACAGAATATGATAATACAAAACTATATTATTTGTGTCTAATATGAAATCTGTAATAATTAAGTAATCATTTCAATTATATTTATTTGTGCTTCTTTATACGAACAAGTATTATAAAAAAAAAAAATTTTAAAGACAATTCGTAGTTTTTTTTTTCATTCTATTGCAGAAATTCCTTTATAAATAAAATTGAAATTTTCCTTTTACATCTGGCGCCATCTATTATTACATACATGCAACTTCAAGCTAAAAAAAACTAAAATTAATTAATTAAATTTAATGAATGAATTAATATTTGAAAAAAAACTGTATTAACATCAAGTGTTCATCCACTACAAGTTTTAAAAAATGTATTTGATCTTCGGTGGAATTTATTAACGATTGAAAATTTGAATAAGATATACATAGGGAGAATGCTAATAGTAGGAATTTAATAAAAAGGAGAAATTAATCATGTCCACTTACAAAACATTTCCAGTATTCAATTTAATATATCCCAGAACCACACTCGTGTTTCAATGGTAATGAACTTGCAAAACTTGGTTTTGGTTCCACTAGTGGTAATTGTTACAATAGCTGTTTTTAAAACATGGCTACTCGATAACGATTAGAATGAGATTGACAGGCTTGTAAAATATCGATATTAGAAATTCGAAAGTAACGATTTTCTTGGTTTAAATTTTCATCCATCTTGGTCCATCGTAATTTATTGCAATAATACACAAACAATGAAAATCGTCTATCAGAAAAACGAACAGTTCTATACTCGTAGTTATATTTTATTTTCCTGAATTAGAGCAGATATATAAATCAAGTAGAAAGCAAACTGAAATGCGTCATAACTTATGGATTTATAATGGAAGCTACATCATGACCATGAGAACTCGAGATTGTGGTAAAAGTTTTGTATCGATAATCGGATTGTCTGACTGCAGTTTTCCGAGTTCTTTCCGTATTAAACACGAGTCATATCTACAAGCTACCTTTCTCTAGATTCTAAGCAAATCCTTCTATAAACTACATTGCACTGAAAGCTAAGCAGTATTCTCAACAAGCTATTTCCCTCTAGAAGAAAACAATAACCTCTACAACCAACTCTTACGAGGCCTACAACAACTTATCTTCCCCTAGATACTAAGAAACAACCTCTATGACACCTGCCACAACTTCTACTACCAATCTCTACAATCTATCTTTCTCTAAAAGCTAAGTTACAACTTCTTCGACGCTAAGCGTTCTGCGAGATTAGAAGGTAAGAAATAAGTTCTACAAGCTAACTTCCTCTAGAAACTCAGCAACAACCTCTACGAAGCTAAGCATTCTACTAGATTAGACGCTAAGCAACAAGTTTTATAAGCTACCTGCCTCTCGAAGCTAACCAATAACTTCTACAAGCTACCTTTCTCTAGAAGCTAAGTAACAAACTCTACGACGTCTACAACAACTTCTACTACCAATCTCTACAAGCTATATTCCTCTAGAACCAGAGCAACAACCTCTTCGACGCTAAGCATTGTTCAAGATTAGAAACAAAGTAACAAGTTTTATAAGCTACTTTCCTCCAGAAACTGAGCACTGACCTCTACAAACTAACTTCTTTTGAGTTAGACACCTTCCATCGCTTCTCATCCGAGCCCAAATGAAGAATATTTCGACTAACGGATTTATCATGGCCAATTCCGGCATTCATACAGGAGATTTCGTTTCAAGTTGACTTTCCGGGTTTCGAACTTTGTTGGCATCCATACTGGATGGTATACTTATTCCTACCTTAGACATGCAATTCAGCACTGAAGATCCATTAATTTTGGAGAAAGGAAGTACAGCGTCACGTCTGCTGCGATCTTATTCGGAATCCCAAAATAGTATCAAAATATCCAAAAATAATATATAAAAATAAATGCATAATGTTTTTGTGATGCATCCGAGAGTCTCGCGTTCCTATTATGTATGCAAAGTGCAATAAAGAGAGACATTGCCTTCCGAAAGGATTTTTAGAGGTAACTAATCCTCATTTGCTTGTCGCAAGGGGGAAAACAAGACAACTAATAAGAGTCAGTCTGATTATCCTAAAATTGATGAGGAGGTTAAGTGACACCAGGTCTCGATGGAACTCAGTAAACCATACACCAGTGGCCATCAGATTGATTATCGATGCTTATACACAACTAGCATCGAGTTTCCTCCATTCTAAAAGCAGTACCTGCAACGGATTCCGCCTGTAGATTTGAATCGGAGTAATCCTGCATATTAACTGCACAGCCTGCAACTAAACTGCGATTAGGTCAAATAAATACATTAAATTCAAAATTTGAAGTGAAAAAAAAATAAAATTGGATTATTATATAAATAAAGAAAAGCCTTAAAATCAAAATAAAAAATAAGTGAAATAAGGAGAAATCTAAATAATGAAAAAATGAAAACTAAAAATAATAGAGGAAAACTAAAACTAAAACCAACAAAAACTAAAACTATCATGGATGAAACCTAAAGCTAATATCGGATGAAAAGAAAAAGCAATAATAGATAACAAGCAAAATTAATAATAAACGATTTGGTTTGTCGCTCTACAGTCATCTTGTGCACACGAGGGCTAAACAGACCGGGGTATACAGTTCAAAGTGGATTCCGAACCACTCACAAACATCCATGCCACCATCAGAGAGCCAGAGAGCTATCTAGTTGTCCACCAGGCCGCAACAATAAACGAAAACTGAAACTAATAATGGATAAAAAACTAAAACCAATAATGGATCAAAACAAAAGTTATTAACGAATGAAGACTAAAACAACAATGAATGAAAACAAAATCCAAAACCGAGTAGAAACTAAAACCTATGTAGAATGACAACTAAAACTAATGGATGAAAACTGAAATTAATAATAAAAATAATTAATAATAAAATAATTAATAATAAAAATAATTAATAATAAAATAATTAATAATAAAAATAAAACTTATAACTTATGGAAACTAAAGCTAATAAAGGATGAAAACTAAACTTATTATGGATTACTACTGGATGGAATAATGGATGGAAACTAAAATCAATAATGGATGAAAACTAAAATCAATAATGGATGAAACTAAAACCAATAATGCATGAAAAATAAAACTAATAACACATGAAAACTAAAACTAATAATGGGTGAAAATTAAATAGCGATCGCCAACAGCTGGCTATCAGCAAACATACGTGGTACTTTAATATTTTGTCCCCCATTTCACAAAGTTGAAAACTCGACAAAAACAAACTCCATATTAAAAGATGAAATTATTATTTCATGTATCGAACAGTTTTTTCGAAATAAAAAAAGGAACAAATTCCCAAAAACTTGCATAATTATCTTTTTCCCACAGATAAGTCCATCCCTCGCAGCTAATAAATCACGCGCCCGAATGAGCAACAGAAAAGAATTCGTTTAGAGGGGCGGCGAAATGGCGGGGGCTCGGATGGCCCCGGGGCCGGAGTGCCCGGATGAATGAGATTGCAAATTCACGGTTGCCCGGCAACGAGGTTAGGGGACGCACTCGATCTTCGCTGGCGCTGCAAATTGGCGAAAAAGATTGGAATGCCCGTGATTCGAATCATCTGGCGGCAGGTGCTGCCCTGCGTTCGAATAACGACCGCCCTTTACGCTCCTTGTTTATATCATGCATATTTCTCATTAGTTTTGTTTCGTTTTTTTAAAATTCGGGAATTTTCAGTTCTTGATGAGTTGATTTTATTTTTAAATCTCTTCAGGACACACGTTTTATTTAAATTAAAATTATTCCTAGTGGAAAAAGAGATTAAAATGTGTCTGGAAAAACTGCTCACTACATAGTCTCTCGACAGCAAAAATATTAAGTAATAAAAAATAAACAATAATTGATTGTTGTCCCTAAAAAACGGTTAATATTGATGGATTAGTTGGTTCTGAACGTAACACGGAAAGTCAGATGATTCGATTCAAGACCTGTCTCCAGATGATTCGAATCACTATCCGGACACGTGTCCCCTTTTTTATTGTTACATCATACATAATCTCTGGAGCTTATCTTGAAAAAGGTATTTTCACCAGTCTTGTTTGTAAAAATTTTAAATTATAATTACACTGAATGAGAAAGTATTTATTTAAAATATTCACGTTTTTTTCAATTCCTACTATTAGTTCACTCTCTCTCTATATATATCGTGTTCAAGTTTTCAATCGTTCATAAAATACTTTTTATTCAAGCACTCACGTTCAAATACATTTTTTTAACTTGTAGTGGATGACACTTGATGTTAATACAGTTTTTTCAAATATTGATTCATTAATTAATTTTAGTTTTTTTTAAATTTAAGTTGGATGTATCTACCAATAGATGGCTCCACGTGTAAGAGGAAAATTTCAACTTTATTTATAACGGACTTTCTGCAATATAGTGAAAAAAAGTAGGAATAGACTTTAAAAAAAAAAAAATTTATATTACTTGTTTTATAGAGAATGACTCAAGCTCTTTGTCAGATGGTAAACCAACTAGTAAATTATTAAATAATTTTCAAAAATTAGATTCCTGGTCTTTTGGAGATATGTAGGCGATGATTGCATAAATAATAATAATGAGATTACTTTCGAGTATAAATAATAATAATGAGATTACTTATTCCCTTGAAACAACTATTGTAATCACTGTTTAAAAAAATAAACTCAACCTTAAACGAGATTTCAAGATTAAACAAAATGCAAAGCCATAAAATTTTCACATGACTTGATTTTGATTCAATTTTAACAGTAAATTTTTCAAAGTTACCCTGATTTATGTGACAAAATATTGTACGATTAAAAGGAAATCATTTTAATATGTATAAGAAAGGGACAAAAATAAATTGCAATATTTAAGTGATGAATAATTAAAATTAACTTTTTTTTTTTTTTCTTCATTTATTCTTTTTAATTTTTAGTTATTGATTTTTAATTGTTTGAAATTTAGTTTTGATAAATCCTAAATTTAATTTTCATTTACTTTTCTCGCACTATAGCTCACACAGTGGACTGTATAATTGGAAAAAGGGACTGTATAATTTAAAAGGTACCGTCATACTATCGATGTAAATGTAACGATTAAAGTTTCTTCGGAACCGATGTCCCTATGTACCGATTAGAGTATTATTCAAATAAAAATGTTGAGTTATATTTTGTTATCCAGAAAACCCGTAAGAGCTCTGCAATGAGTTTGACAACAGATCTCGTTACACAATTTTTGACAAATTGTGAAATATTTATTTTCTATTTAGTTTTATCTTTCTCAAAATACTTCATTACATTCTTCATTGCTTAAATTTGAATCTTCAAAATTTACATCCTGTTCCGTTTCTATTTCATGCTCATGTTTTAAAATGGCATTAATTTCAGAATAATCGGATAAATCACCAAATTCGCTATTCGGGCGAAGGCTCGCTGAAAATTCTCTTAGTTTCTGCTGCTCGCACTCGTACGCTGTCATTTTCGCTATGTTAAATTTCTTTAAAACTTTAGCACACACGAAGGGTTGACAGGACCCCAAATAAAATATGTCAGCATAAAACTCTCATTTTTCACCCTTCTTTTGTTGTGATTTCCCCTTTTGTGTGATTAAATTCTTAGAAATTTCAGCGAAAGAAACAGAATAGGGTCTTTTTGAGCCCAGTGCCTATGCTTACGAATTAAAAATACATAAGATAAGATTTATAAGATATTCTTGCATTATTGGTCTAGGATAGTTTTTTTCTTAGAAATTGGTTCGGTTTGTTGCTTTACGGTCATGTTGTGCACACGAAGGCTAAACAGACCGAGACCTACAGTTTAACGTGGATTCCGAACCATTCATAAACCTCCATACCGCCGAACCTGAAGCCTGTGGTACCAAAGGCCAGAGCGCTAGCCGCTTGGTCACCAAGCCGTTTTTTTTAGAGAAAAGTCTCTTTCTTAAATGTTATTATTATAAAAGACTCTCGTTACTTGGTTTGCTACTAAAAGCAGTCACTGCCGTCGCTACCTGTTTTGTAAGATACAATTGAATGGACTCCTAAAAGTATATTTTAACATGAATCCTCATCATTTTGAAAAAAACGAAATTATTTTTATATAAGTGTCGAGGTTTTACACCGACTCCCGTCTCCTTCTCATCTCTTGTGAGCAATCATTTTCCAAAACCCTTTCACCAAATAAAATAAGGAATTTCATGTGCCACCAGCTACCACAGATAATCCAAACCCCATTCATCGCGCGCATTGACCAAAGAGTGCAATTAATTGACCCATCTGTTTCAAGGCGTGATGGATGGCCCCGTAGAACAAGTGCCCGTGAAAATTCGAAGGAAGAGCTCAAAAATTGTGAAGAGCCACTGGGTGATTAATGCTTGCTTTTCCATTTCCATGAAAACTGAAGAGAGTTTCTGATGCGCATCACTTGTGACGTGAATTATTCATCAGTGTTTCTGACCGCCTGGATATCCAAACTGGAATGCTTGAATCTCCATGAAACTTCTCCGACATTTAACTTCTTTACTCAGATTTAAATAAACTAGAGTATTTCTTTTATATGTTATATAGGTAGCTCTAGCATAATACGGTGTAAACGTACACCTTTTTTTCACTTTTTACAAAAATGACCTGTCAGATAATTTTTGTATTATACGAATTGGTACACACAACAAAAAGTTACGTTTAAGAAAAATAAAATATATACTATTTAAATTTTATAGCAAGAAAAAAGCGTTTATAAAAGTAATGCTTAAAATAGCGGATATCTGTACATAAGTCAATCAATGGTTATTCAACCACTAGAATAGTAGAGATGTAGCAGATTCAGCGTTACCCAGATTGCCACCCATAGGAAAGGGAAATATCTGCTACACAGCATCTTGCCGACACTTATTTAAACGTACATTCTGAAGGATGATGTTTGGCGGTAAGCATGCTTTCCACCTCCTTATATCATTTTTTTTCCTCGAGAAGAGATGTAGCATTCTGTTCCCAGAGGAAAGGAATACATATTCTTTAACAACTGCATAATAACAACCTGTCACTCAAATCTGACAGCATACACTGAAGTGACAAAAGTCATGGGATACCTCTTAATATCGTGTCGGCCCTCCTTTCGCCCGGCGAAGTGCAGCAACTCGACGTGGCATGGACTCAACAAGTCGTTGGAAGTCTTCTACAGGAATATTGAGCCATGCTGTCTCGATAGACGTCCATAATTGTGAAAGCGTTGATGGTGGAGGATTTTGGGCACGAACAGACCTCTCGATGATGTCCCATAAATGCTCGATGGGATACATGTCGGGCGATCTAGGTGGCCAGATCATTCCTTGGAATTGTCCAGAATGTTCTTCAAACTAATCGCGAACAGTTGTGGCCCGGTGACATGGCGCATTGTCATCCATAAAAATCCCATCGTTGTTTGGGTACATGAAGTCCATGAATAGCTGCAAGTGATCTCCAAGTAGCTGAACATAAGCATTTCCAGTCAATGTTCGGTCCAGTCGCACCAGAGGACCAAGTCCATGCCATGAAAAAACAGCCCACACCATTACGGAGCCACCACCAGCTTGAACAGTGCCTTGCTGACAGTTTGGGTCCATGGCTTCGTGGGGTCTGCGCCACACTCGAACCCTACCATCAGCTCTTACCAACTGAAATCGTGACTCATCGGACCAGGCCACGGTTTTCCATTCATCTAGGGACCAACCGATATGCTCACGTGCCCACGAGAGTCGCTGCAAGCGATGTCGTTCTGTCAGTCAAGGCACTCGAGTCGGTCTTCTGCTGGAATAGCCCAAGAAAGCCAAATTTCTCCGCACAGTTCTAACAGACAAGTCCCTTGTACGTTCCACATTGATTTCTGCGGTTATTTGACGCAGTGTTGCTTGTCTGTTAGAATTTACGACTCTTTGCAGACGTCGCCGGTCTCGGTCGTTAAGTGCAAGCGGTCGACCACTGCGCTGTCCATGGTGGGATGTTATGCCTGAAATTTCATACTCTCGGCACACTCTTGACACAGTGGATCTGGGAATGTTGAATTCCCTAACGATTTCCGAAATGGCATGACCCATGCGTCTAGCTCCAACTAACATTCTGCGTTCAAAGTCTGTTAATTCCCGTCGTGCGGTCATCATCACGTCAAAACCTCTTCACATGAATAACTTGAACAGAAATGAAAGCTCTGCGAAAGCACTGCGCATTTATACCTGTTCTACGCGATGCTACTGCCATCTGAAAATTTGCATATTGCTGTCCCATGATTTTTGTCACTTCAGTGTATAATCAGTTTCATGGATAATGATACACCATGAAATTAGGTATAGTCCGTTCGACCTTCACTGGTTGAAACAATTACAGGTGGGATATGGACTACGCGATGAGTTGTTGCATCGTGATGGGTGATAGATCATGGGCTGAGGAAACGCCTACTCCAATGAGAAGTGAGGGAAATTGACCCCCCTTTTGGCGGTTTTTCTTAAAAAAAGAGGTTTTTGGAGAAAAACCGAGTTTTCGACGAGTCGACAAGAATTGTTTTCTCTTTTCTGAAAGTGAGTGAACAGACCAGAGATTCCGCCTGTTTACAATGTGAATCCTTTGTGACTTCGTTTATCACGCTGTGTGACAATTAAGATCTGCCGCAGACCAGACGCACCTAGATTCGTCGTACACTCGAGAACTTGTAAATCAAATTATCTTTAATTTTCATTTTTTTGTAAATAGCGTTCTGTATATATATATATATATATATATATATATATATATATATATATATAATGCTTGTAAATAAAAATTAAAGTGTTCCCGTGAACCTGAAAGTGGTTTTCTTCGTGAAGTCGTTATAGGTGTAGTATAGGTCGAGACGCAACAGTCCTCAAGTCCAACATAAGGACATTCCATCCTACAAATTTAAAATGTTTATTCCCAGTATAGACACAGGAGCGTTCGGTTCGTCATCGCTAGTCGAATATCCTTGTCCTCTTGATTCGGAAATCCAATGAGCAATTGATTAAATGTGTACGGCTTTATTATTTAAAATATTATTTGTGCTATTCTTTGGCTGCTGCAATATCATCGGTTTGGCACAAGGAAAGTTGTCTGATTTTTCTTTTACAACACAATCTTTAAGAAGAGTTTCATAAAAATATTTTATTTCCTCATTTAAATGGCTGTAAAATATCTTTATATACTCTATCATTGTCACTTTAATATATTTTCATAGTGATGAGAAGAAATTTAGCCCAGGGGTTTATTTTGTGATTAGGCTATGTAAAATAATAAGTCAAAATATGGGAAAGAATGACTTAAATGATAAAAGAAATAATTTGTTTATGGGATAAAAAAAAATTCTGTAGTGATTTTCCATTGTAATCTAATATATTAAAAAAATATTTATCAATTCTCTACAATAATCTAATACTGCCAACATAATTTCCCGAAGGTTGACTGATGCATTTCAAATATAACTTATAAATTGAAATCAATATGAAAATTTACAAACTAATTTTACATCCCTTCATTGAAAAAAAAAAAATAATAAAAAACAATCACGATTTCGCATTCCCTGCACAAGTAAAAAGCGAAACAACATTCCTACAATTTACTGCAAAAGACAAAAACAAAAAAGATTGAAGGCGAAATTAAATTAAGCGCTGCGCAGCAAAGGGAAGCACTTCATTTGGGGAGGCAGCGGGAAATAATTCCCCTCCGGCTCTGTGTTCAAGTCTCTTGAATGGCGGGGCGATGAAGTTAATTCATCGCACCGCGGGCCGATTATGGTTATTGCCCCACATAAACCCTTCCTTGGGGCCCTGATGAGACCACGTCACGCACCCACAAAAACACGCGAGAATCAGATAAGAGGCATCTGTCACGCCAAGGGATTCCCCGCACAAATGAAATTTTAATTGCGGATTGTCTCCACGATATTTTCTTGCCATCCTCCTGAATAGGTCTTCGCTGTTCAACTGGATTTCCTGATGGATTCGAAGGCCTGATGACCAACTGGGAAGAGTTCTGGCTTCAGGTAGCTCACGAAGACTTCAGGTTCGAGTCTAGAAGTTTGTGTGGGGTTCGGTATCCACGTTAAACTGTACGTCCCGGTCTAATTACCCTAAAGTGTACACAAAACGGTCGAAGAACGACAAACCAAATTTTGAAAGAGCAAAGGTTCGATTTCCGCTATGGATGTGGGCTGCTGTCACTGTTTTGATACATGAGCGGAGATTGTGGCACAGAGTGTCACATCGATCAGTGGAAGAATCGACTTGAATGTTCGCAATTTTTGTATTGTTATTCCTATTTTGGTTTTTCCAAATTTGTAAAATTATTTATTTCCTCATGTAGATAGTTGTAAAATATTTTTGTAATTTTTATGTAGATAGTTTAAAAATGTTCTTAATTGTTGATTATTGTCATTGAGATTTCCTATTTTTTAAAATTGCTGTTGTTATTTTTGTTTTCCCGATTTTTGTATTGTTCTTATTTTAGATTTTCCTATTTTTGTATTACAGTTCTTCATTTTGGTTTCCCAATTTTGTATAATAATTCTTATTGAAATTTTCCTAATTTTTGTATTATTGTTATTTTGGTTTCCCAATTTTGTGTTATTATTCTTATTTCGGTTTTCTTAAGTTTAGAATTCTACTTAAGGATTCCGGATTTGTGTATTATTATTCTTATTTTGGTATTTACAATTTTGTATGATAATTTTAATTGAGATTCCTTAATGTTACCCTTGCTATTTTTTTTTTTACAACATTGTTCCTTTTGGGATTTTCCCAATTTTCGTAATATTATTCTTATTTTAGTTTTTCCAATTTTTATTTGGACTTTCTTATTTTTGTATTTTTACTTCAAATGGTGTTTTAATTATTTTGTATTATTATTCGTAATAAATTTTTCCCTATTTTTTATACAACGATAAAAGTGCAAATTAAAACATAAGGTAATTTCAAAAAATTACAAATTATAGCACATTAAGATAATAATCAAATTCTTCCAATGGTGGATATGCGTTAATTGGAGGTACTAGATTTGGAGCATTATGCACCGGAGATGCAACGATTGATGAGGGAAAAAAATAATAAATAAAAAGGGGAAAAAAAATAATAAATAAACACACAGATCATTTTAAGAAAAGTAAATGAAAATTGTATTGCATTTCTCTTGGTAGATATCCTAATGAAATTGCTCCTATTTGGACAAAAATCAAGAGTTTCTCATTTAACGGCCGGAATGAAATGCATAACTCAACCAACGATTGCTTGGAAAATTGGCAAGCGGGCGAGGAGTGGTGTAGTAAGGGCGAAAGATATTTTGGAGGGCAATTTAATCACAATAAAAAAAATTAAATTTTTAATAATTAAAATTTTAATTTTTTTTATTATTAATAGAAAAAAATTAAATGGAAAAAATTTCATAATAACAATTAAACTTTTTTTTTTCTTTCAAAATTGCTTTGCACTGCTTATGTTTGATTAGCATCCCTAATAAGTGATCGATTCGTCCATTACCAGTTTTAAACTGGATGTTACTATAGATGGTCGTGCTGTTGTGATACTTATGTTCTCGCTTCGATCCATGTTATCTCTACAGGCGTGTGCAGATAAGAGAACGAGACAAGCGAGTAGTTCTCGCCAACCAATTACAAATCGGTTTGTCTTGGGCGGAACCCTCGGAAGGAGTCAATTGCCTCACTCCTCTTCAACCAGAGCGACCTGATGGCCCAGTAGCTAGCACTCTGTCCTTTGGTATCACAGGCTTCAGGGTCGAATCCTGGCGGGGGATGTTTGCTAGTGGTTCGGAATCCACGTTAACTGTAGATCCCGGTCTAATTAACATAAAAGTGTGCAAAAAGTGACCGTAGAGCGACAAACCAAACCAAATCTTCAGACAGAGAGCAGGCCAAGTGGCTTGCTCTCTGTCCTTGGTACACAGGCTTCAGGTACGAATCGTGGCTGTGGCATGGATCGGAATGGTTCGGAATCCACTTTAAACTGTAGGTCACTGTCTGTTTAGCCATCGTGTGCACAAGATGACCGTAGAGCGACAAACCAAACTAAAAAAATAAACTCAACCAGAGTGTCAGTTTTTCCCCACGCTTCAAAAGGATTTCTCATCATGTTTGACCAGCTCATTTAGACCTATTTGAGCTATTGTGGTTTGTTTCTCGAGGGTATTTTTTTTTTCAAATTTTTCTCATAAAATAATTTTCTCTTCATATTCCATCCTGTTTTAGTCAAGGTTGTTCAAATGCAGGAAGCCCTCGCACAATCTTTAGAACATTTGCAACAGACTGTTCTTCGCAAATAGAAAGTTCATCGAAACGATTGAGAGAAATATGAAAAAGTGCACTTGAAGAAGCGAACGAATTCCGATTCCATTTTAGAAATGTTTTATGTATGGCTCCTTCCGCGAGATGAAAGATTTCGGGTTCATTTTATTTAAAACTCGGCAACCATGAAAATCTCTATTGGGTTTTTATTTTCCTCCTATTGTCGCTCTACAAATATCCATTAAAAGCAAAAAAAAATGGGGCGGGACTCCTTTTCACCAGCAAAATGGAGTTTTAGGTCCGCGCTTCAATCTTTTCCAGAAATGGATTCGAGCCAGAAGAATAAGGACAAAAAAATAAATAAATCTCCGGAGCGGATCCATCCAGGTTTTCTTTATGTGTAGCATTTTCTTTATAAACTATTGAAGTCGAGGGATATTCGATTTGGAATTCTCTTTGCGGCCTGCGATTTCATGGAATAGGTAAAAAAAAAAAAAAAAAAGTAAGAGAGGAGAGTATCCTTTCGGAGGCTTTCAGACTCAGGTTGAAAGGGTGCGCCCCGGAAAATGAAATCTGAAATAAAAGGCGGGTGAACCAGAAATGCCTAACTGCCAGTTCCTAGAAAAAAAAAGAGACATCTTTGTGTGATTTTCTGTATCTTGTTGGGACTGAGTGACATGCAGTACTGTCTAACTCTAAGTCTAAGGACGGAATCTATTTCATGTCAACTTTCCACTCTATAAGGTCTTTCGCTGTAAGATTATAAATGTAAATTAACTCTATAAAATAAAAAAAAAAAAAAACTATGGCCTGACTGGCCAAGTGGGTAGCACTCTGGTGCTCGGTACCACAGGTTTCGGGTTCGAGTCCCGGCGGTGCCATGAATGTTTGTTGGTGGTTCGGAATCCACTTTGAACAGTAGGTCCCGGTCTAACAGAAACGTAGAGAGTTGCGGAGGTACTGTTACTCCGTTCGTAGCTTATCTTCAAGCTACATGCACCTCCTGGGTAGTGCTAAGTGCATAACGTCGGTACAGCGCTTGCCTTAAGGCATCCAAGACAACTGTCTAAGTATTTTCCAGCTGCATTAGAACAAAAATAAATAAATAAAAAATAAAAAAAAAACAGGGTTCGACAGGTTAAAGCTGCAATTACACGACGTTGAGAGGCGAAGCGTGATTCGTCGACCCATCTCAGCGCATAACGCTTGAGGTTTGTAATGGGTTAACGCTCAACGCCTTGGTGTGAATGCGGTTTAAATCTAACGAAAAGGCTCTCCGAATCTACTGAAAATAGACACGATAAATTTATAGGATGAAAGTGGCCTTCGTTTGGAGAAATTGGAGTGGGAGGCAAATTCTCAAAGGCTTTTTAGGGGTATAGAAGCTTCCTGAAAAAATTTAAATTTTAAACATTGCTTTTCCAGTGATACATGACCGGGGCCTAAATGGCCGAGTGTCTAGCGTTCTGAAGCTCCATGTCACAGGTTTCGAGTTCGTAGTGATTCAGAATCCACTTTAAGTCGTAGGTCTCGGTCTCATATGACTTGCAATCACTCAGACGATAGTGAAGTTGTAAAATCTGGATACTCAAGGGCAAATCTGTCCATTATTTTCAATAGTCTTAGGCATTCTCGTTAGAACTTCTTTCGCCTGAAATATTTGCTGTATCTCATTAAAAAATGATACATTATGTTTGTTGTATCTCATACGAAATAAATTTGGAGAAAAACGTTTTCCCAGTGATTTTTTTTTTTTTTTTTTGAAACAGTAAACAGTACAAGAAAAACTTGTAACCGCTGAGGCGATAATGAAGTTCTTACAAAATCTAAGTACTTAAGGACATATATGTGTACTATTTTCAATGGTCAATTGAAGCAGTAATATCTTTTCCTAAAGAATCATAACCTAATTCAGATAGAAGTTCCAGCCAACTAAGCCAGGGTTTGGCGAAAATAATGTTGAATTTTCGCTTATCTCGGTCAGAAGTGGGTCATGGCTCATGAAACGATGAGTTGTAGCAAATTGAAACAGATTGCTTGTTGTACTCTTTGCTTTGATGGATGATGGTAGTTTTCCAAAAAAACCATCTTCGCTTCATAAATTACACCAGTGGTGTCAAAATAAACATAATTTACCCTCTTCACTTCATACATCATTTCTATTTCTCAAAAAATGTAATCAGAAACACAATACAAATGATCCCCGTTATTGTTTAGGTCATTCAAATAAAATATTTAAGTTTTCCAAATGAAACTTTTTAACGCATTCGGCATTTTTATTAAAAAAATTGTTATACTATTGTAAAATAAAAATGAGATAATTATTATAAATTAGGAATGAAAGTAAAAATAAGTTACAAAAGTGTATAAGATTCTTTAAAATTATCTTTTTGACAACTTGTTAAAAATATGCATTTGAATTTTTGGTATAATAAAAAAAAATTCGATTATAAATAATAATAAATGTTTATTTAAATTAACAGCTATTGTGTGTTTCATATACAAAACCGAATCATTTTATGGTTTCAATAACACGGTAACAACAAATTCTAAGTAATGTATATTTTGAAACGAAATTTAATTGAATTGCAACGTCTGATTTCAACTATTGTAAAAAAGGATATTTAAATAAATTAATAAATATTTATACAAATTCATAAGATCTTTAAGTAAACAAGTAACAAATAAGCAATTACAATATGAGAAATGAGACGAGAAATTTAATCAAATTCATATGCATGAAACATTTACAAATTTGTGTATCATTTAAAATGTTGACATATCTATGATGCATATTCTGCGTTAAAAAACAAAAGAGAAACTGAATAACATTTTGGTTTGAGTTATGCGCTCATGAATTACAAAATTTCGAACATTTCTAATGATTTCCAATGATTCCAATGATATTTTTTATTGAAATATGATGTCCATTACAAAAAACCGTAAATAGCATTGGAACGATACCTGTACCACGGAAATCATCGATAAGCTACGATGAAAAGGGAAAACCGCCAATTATTAGCAACAGAAAGCAAAACATTTTAATGTATTTCACATATTTTATACGTGACTTTTTGACTCATGAGGAAACTTCGCATGCGATAGGCGATGGATAGCACTGAAGCATGTGCCATAGCAAGAGAAACTTCTTGAACCTGACGTCTGATAGCTAACAACCAAAAATTCATTGAGCATGATCGGGCGACCTTGGCGGTCATGGAAACCTGAAATGGCAGGATATATTTCTGTCACCAAACTTTTGTGTTAACAGAACCTCCCCCACATGAGGGAGAGAGCCATATTGCATCCACACGACGTTAGATACAGTATTTCGCTGTAGGGTTACCTGAGATCTAAAGTTTATACATTTAATAAGCAAATTGCATCTGATTTGAAAGATATCTTATCATGTCCAAAAGATTCCTCTTGCCATGGTTCATACTTTAGTGCTATCTATCATTTGTCGCATGCAAAAGTGTCGTGCATCGTGTGTAATGGAGGTCACGTAGAAAAGTTGTGAAACGCATTGAAATGTTTTGCTTTCTGTTGATTCTCTGTCTTTATTGGTAGTTTTCACTTTTCTTCTTAGTCTGTCTAACGCTTGGGGATCTGATGGCTGAGTGGCTCTAGCGCTCGCCACCGTAGGATTCGGGTTCGAATACCGGCGGTGCCATGGATGTTTGTAGTGGTTCGGAATGCTCTTTAAAGCCGTAGTTCCCGGTTTCATATAACAGTAGAGCATCACAGAGCCCAATCAAACTTCTTCTCACCCACGTCATTTCCAAACTGTGATGGGGAATTTCAGCTCTAGGTACAATGATGTGGTGTGACGCAGAAGTAATAGTAGTCTGTCTAATGCCAGCGAGTTCCGTGCTACATGTACCGTTCCAACGCTATCATAATTTTTCACTATGGAGATCACATTATAGATAATATAAAAAAAAAAAATTTTAAGTTAATTCCTACTTTTTTTTTTTTCACTCTATTGCTGAAAGTCCTTTATAAATAATTTTCGTTCATTTTTTAAGTTTATCTGGCGCCATCTATTGGTAGATAGATACAACTTAAATCTAAAAAAACTGAAATTAATTCATTAAATTTAATGAATGAATGAATATTTGGAAAAACTATATTAATATCCAGTGTCATTCAAAGTCATTCATCCAGTGTCATAAGTTCAAAAAAATGTATTTGAGTGGATGAATAAAAGGTATTTTATGAACGATTGAAAATTTGAACAAGATATATATATATATAGGGAGAGTGTGAGCTAATAGAAGGAATTGAAAAATAAATATTGCCATTTCAAATTGTGTCACTGTAACTGTATCTACTAGAGGTTAACTGTGGTTTTTCATTTGTTTCTTGAGCGCATACCACAAAATACCTTAAACCAAAATGTGATTCATTTTCTGCGCCCAGTATGATATCTAGGGACCCATATGTCAGGACAGCTTTTTAATAATCTCCTTGCATATTGTTTGTAACATATTCAAAACGGCATAAAAAAGTCCCACAAGGAAAATATGTAAACGAAAACCTCCCAATGTCGCTAGAAATTGGTTTTCCAAACAAGGAAAAATTGAACTGTCACACCGGAACATTTTTAAAGGTTTTATTTGCTTATTTTGATTCCAAAATTTGCATTTAAAATTATTCATCGTTGTCAGATATGCGGATTTTCTCGTGGAGAACTGGCACAAAATCACTTTCGTCACTTGAAGATGCTACCTCGCATTTCATTAATTTCATGGTTATGTGATGATATAATGTCGCGTGGACCATATGTTGGATTTTTTTTAATTTGCATGTTATTTTGACAAGCATAAAACCATTCTTTTAAAAAAGAAAACAACATATGGTTGTCAAATTAATACTATGCTGTAATATATTATATTATAATATAATAGAAATGTATACAATATATTATTATACAATTATACAAATGCATATAAACATATACATACAAATACATATACATTTACAAATACATACTATAATACAAATGCTGTTACAACTTTTTATACAAACTTATTATTTTCCCTTTATTTCAACGGAACTTACTACGAAGCCTAGGAAAATTCATGTATACTACTACTACTACTATTACACTGCATCATATCACTGGGCCTAGAGCTGAGTTGCCCCTTTACAGTGTGGGAATGATGCGGGTGAGAAGTCTGATTGGGCTCTGTGACGCTCTACGGTCATATCAGACCGGGACCTACGGCTTAAAGTGGATTCTGTACCACTACAAACATCCATGGCACCACCGGGATTCGTACCCGAAACCTGTGATACCGAGCACCAGAAAAATTCATGTATAGCGAATGCTGTTACAGCTTTGTTAATTGTGCTGATTTTGTGGCTAAGAAGTTCTTTTTCCATTCTCTTTTTCAATTCTTACTATTAGTTCACACTCTCCCTTTACATATCTTGTTCAAATTTTCAATCGTTCATAAAATACTTTTTTATTCATCCACTCGAATTCAAATACATTTTTTTTTTTTTGAACTTGTAGTGGATGACACTGGATGTCGATACAGTTTTTTCAAATATTCATTAGGTAATTAAATTTAATTAATTAATTTTAGCTTTTTTTTTTTCGATTCCTACTATTAGTTCATTTTTAGATTTAAGTTGCGTGTATCTAATAATAGATGGCTCCAGATGTAAGAGGAAAATTTCGACTTTATTTATAAAGGACTGTTCTGCAATAGAGGGGAAAAAAAGTAGGAATTGACTTAAAAATTTTTTTTTTTTTACATATTACTTGTTATTTCTCATGTTGTTTTCATGTATATATATAAATTTTTGATAGATTCAATTTTTATCATGTGTGTTATCAACCAAGTAATAATTAATTAATATAGACCATGACTACTACAGTTTGTAAGAACAACTTTAACTAACTGTCTGTGCATGAATAGTTTAAAAGAGTGAAGAGCACTCAATAAATCAGCCTAAATAGAATTACGATTAAGCCCTTATCTGGCAATTGATAATCAAAGGAAACAGCAGTTTACAAGAAGAATCTCTGATAATTAGTTTTCCTCGACTTGTAATTAACTTAATATCAGATTACGGCCTCATCCCGGAACAATCGAAAACTGAAAAGGGAAAGATGGCGGAACGAGACAAAATTCTTAATCTCGAATAATCGAAGACTTGATAAATGGAGCAGTCGGTGGGAGACGGAAACTGCTTAAAAATTAGAAATCCAGAAATCCCATTAATGAAAACCGACTTTTAATTAAGGGCAGGGATGTTTCTTCACTCCCGAAATTTTCCGGAAAGTTTTCTTTCGCTGTTTAACGATAACTTACTACGTGTGTGTAGTATGGAATAAAAAGAAAATGGCGGTTGCCTCGGAATAAGCGCGTCACGTAAAATCCGTTTAAAAAGGAAATTGCAGCATTGATCCTGGAGCAGACAAACTCTTCCCAACTATTAATTCTCGGGCTGCTTAGTGGAAGAAAGAATTTTTCGCAGAAATCTGGTGAATTATGTCATTATTTCGGAGGGAAACCTTTTCCGAAATTTGCCTTCGATGTTCTTTTTTTTTTTCTCACTGTTCGAAATGCAGAGATGGAACACTAATGGCGCCTTTTTATTTAAGTGTTCTTGTTATGTAGATGGTGATATTTGTAATCATCGTGTTGTTTCGTGATTGTAAAATATGTGCGTGGTGTGCGTGGCAAACATTAAGGCACATTAACAAGGTAAATTTTTACCGGCAAGAGCTTTGTATTGTATAAGTGCTGTGATAAAATTGGCACTGCTTAAAATAACGTTATTTTTATTTTATGGTTGTTTTCAATTTGATTTTTACAAAAAAATTATTTCATTTTTAATCATGATTTTTTAAATATAATAGGAAACTAATTTTATTTTTTGTGCTGTACGAGTTAATCAAGAATTGTTTTTTAATTTGAAAAAGAGATTAATATGGATCAAATTGTCTATTTATCCCACAATAAATGTTATGGATTTAATTATTGGATTAAAATGTACTAAATCATTCGATTAAAGTGGACTATGAATAATTTCATTAAAGTAGACTATGAATTAAATAATTTGATTAAAATAGGATTATGGATGGATTAATATAGATTAAAAAGGATTAGGGCTTAATATAAATTTTTAACCAAAAAAATAAATGGTATGGATTAAATGGGGTTTTATCCAAAATAGTTTTTTTTTTATCAACTAATATATTTTTATTTTTAAAAAACTTTAGTTAAAATTGATTTTAAATCTTATGGTGTTCTAAAAATTAAATAGTCCAAATCTACTCTTATCCATTTCTGCACAACTTTTTAGTTATAAAAAAATTAACAATATATTATTATTTTATTTCAAATAGTAAACTGAATCCTAATACCTCTGAAAGTTTTACATAAAACAATAAAGAATATTACACAAAATAAAAAAGAAATTCTGCATTTTCAAGTAAAAGTTATAACACCTCATCTGACTGTATAAATATAATAATAGATTAATTTTCTGGAAAGTAAGCCGAGAAAAGTCTGGAAAAACCCACTGTGGTCGCTGTAATTGCTGTAAGTTTCAAATGTATTAGTTCATTTTAAATCTCTTGAAAAAATATGATTGGTTTTAGAGTATAAACAAGATTGCAGAAAAACATTTGAAATCATTTTTATTTGACATTTCATTGTTTCCATTCATATAAAACTTGAATTCAATGTTTTCAAAATGAAATAATTTAATTTTTATATTTCTCAAAAGGGTTTTTCCAAGACTTCTTGAAAGTATTTTGCTCATACTTTGGAAAATTAAAAAATACAGCAGCATTAAATATAACAATTTATATTAAAGTAAAAGTTCTACATCATTTCTTTTTCTACATAGATTCATTATTTTTCAACACAAGGCATTGGAGTGAATAAATACTTTGGAAATTCTTTCTCGAATAAATTCTCTTTTTTTTCAATTTTATGTCACTCAGGTAGAATATTCGAATATTTTAAGAGATTCAAATAGCTAGAAGTCAAATGAGCTATCTTAAACCATTAGCCGCTCATTGGGACAATGAGACTACAATGTGAAGTCCTTTTAATAAGAAAAAAATTAATGCATTACATTTTATGAACAATGTTTTGTAAAATGTTCAACATTTAAGAGATTCAAATAAAATAAGTCAAATGAGCTATCTTAAACCATTAGCCGCTCATTGGGACAATGAGACTACAATGTGAAGTCCTTTTAATAAGAAAAAAATTAATGCATTACATTTTATGAACAATGTTTTGTAAAATTTTCAACATTTAAAATTATTCTAAGACTAAAAATATTAAATTTTAAAATATACGATTTTCTGATATGAATATATATTTCATTCACGAAACTAAACTCTCTTTTGAAATAACGTGAAATTTTTTTGAAAAAATATAAATCAAATTATTTAAATAGCGGACTATGAATTAAAGCAGAATTAAAGCGGACACTATGAATTAAAGCGGAATTAAAGCGGACTATGACTTAAATAATTTGATTACAGGGGACTGTAAATTAAAAGACTAGATAAATATAGATTCTAAGTAATAAAACAAATTGTTCAATTAGATCTATATCTACCAGATAAATATAGATTCTAAATTATAAAACAAATTGTTCAGTTGGTTAAAAGTATATCTATGAGATTAGCATAGATTCTAATGTAAAAAATTAATATTTCAAATAGTAGATGCATATCTACCAGATAAGCATAGATTCAGAAATATAAAACAAATTTTCCAATTAGTTTGATATATATTCTGCCAGATAAGTATAGATTCTAAAATAACAAAAAGAAATTGTATTGATGTGCCCTCTCAGCATTAAATCATATAGTTATCTAAAACATAAATGCCTTTTGCTGAAATGGTGCATATACTATTAATCTCAAATAAAAGATAATAATCGGTTATCTGTCAATATATGTTGTTGTTTTTGAATGTTGGACCCTTTTCGCTGAGGTAATTCACCTCAAGATGTGGAGAAGTATCAGGTTACTAGATGGAGAGACTTAGACTACATTTTGGAAGAACATCCCAACAAAATTAAAGAAGACAAACATTTCGCAGCCACATTCAGATGAGGAAAGTCTGAAAGCGGTGTCCAAGGGAATCGTTATACAATTTACACCAGCGAATGAAAGAATGGTGCACTCTCTCAAAGACACTTGGTGTGGTGTTTTCCCTGTCCGTTGCAACAGTGCTTCTCGTAAATATGTTCCATGAAGTCCATTAGTGTCTCGTATAGCAATGATTTTATGTCATCGTAATCAGAATTATTAGGGTCGTGCCACTTTTAAAGAACAACACTTAGTTTGAATGGCTTTCTACTGAACCTTGAGCCTTTGATCTTGAACAGCTATTTTGCATTCGGTGAATGCTTGGCGATGACGAGATACTTCTCTGACAACAATCAAATAATGTCAAGAGGGAGGATTTATTTTTGTTGAATGTATTTGAAGTGACTCTCTTCTGGCATTGATTGGAAACCTAATCTATGTTCTATACTAAATATTGATTAAATTGTAGAATAACATCACCGTTCTAATTTTTGCCAAAAATAATTTGAATATCATCTTAAATTATGCAAGGTCTCTCTTTTCTCTAATCGAGCCTCAGATTTTACCCCAGAAGGATGTAACAGTAATTTAGAAGAAGCCGAAAACTTTCTAACTTTCTAAAAATTAATAAATATGACTACTGTAAATAAATATACATAATACCAAGTATTAATATTAGCTCAATTTAGGCTAGGGGTAAGAAATCTGATCTGCTTGATAAAGCCTCAGATTTTCCTCCCATGGATGTTGCTAATATGATCCAGAATTTTTTTTTTTTCTAACTTTTATGAAAATTGCCATGGCCTCTGTAAATATTTAATATCAAGTATTAATATTAGCTCAATTTCAGGCTAGGGTAAGAAATCCAGCCTGAGAGCTTGCCACGGAATGTAGTTAAGGTAACCCAAAAAAGGAAGCCCAGAATATTGTTAAAATGACCCAGAAAAAAATCCAGAACTTTCTTTCTAACTTTATTGAAATTGCCATGACTTCTGTAATTATATAATATCAAGTATTAATATTATCTCATTTCAAGTCGTGGAAGAAAACGAGCCTGAGATTTCTTGCCTCGAAATTCTGTTAAGATGACCTTGACCAAATCCGAAATACTGCCTGAATAAAAACTAAACGCCTCCCAAACCCAGAAAAGAGCAATCATTTCCCGGCACTCTTTCTTAGTTCAAAGGCCGCGTTCATTAAGGCAGCCAGTCGCGTATTCCCATGAAAGACCTTCCCCAAAACGACGTGTCGGGCATGCCCGCTCATGTAATAAGTAGCCGTTTCATCAAAACGAGGTTCTGGACTTGAACAGAATATTTGTATTCCGGGACGTCCGGCACCCAGGCCAAACAGATAATTCCCCGCCTGTACGTGAGCCCCATGTTGAGTTCGGTAGATAAATATTTGCCGGATCCTCGCGATTTGGATCCGGTCTTCTCCTGGAATTAGAGAAGACCGTTATCTTTTTTCGAAGAATATTTTCTCATGGAAATGGGAGTTGCGAGGTAAATCGGTATTGGGTATCAATATTTAAAGTCGATGCTTTACTCTTGGGGATTATCTTTTTTTGAAGAGGATTATTTGAATATTTCGGAATTATTTGTGTTCATAGGATGGCTTATCTTCTTCAGGTTGTTTGATAGTTGTTGAAGTATTCATTTTAGCTTTGGTTGGAGGAATAAGATGAGATGGTGGTTCTTTTTTAAGTGAAGAATCATTCAACAAGGGAATGTGCTTATTAAAAGACTCGGAGTTTAATTTAACATTAAAAAAATTGTATTTATTCTTTTAAATTAGTGCTCCTTAAACTTTTTTGGGGTTTCTTCCCAAATTTGAAATTTAAACATTTCCAACAACTCCCATGATCAATATTCAAAATATATAAAAACAACATTGTATGTAGTATATGCTTTATTTTGTAAATATAACAATTCCTCGTTGAAAAATCTATGTTAAGAATCACAAAAGCTCAAAATTACATAAAACTGACAGCAGTATTTACATTATTATAAAAAAAATTTTAAAAAGGAAAAATTCCTTGATCCTCAAAATATTTTCGTGGCCCTTATTGTACCACTGCTTTAAGCCAAAGCTAATGCAAGAATGGGCGTTAAAATGAAAGAATCTTTTAATCAATGTCAATGAATGGAATTGTGACAGATTAACATTGACGATGTAAAACTTTATAAAGATTAAAAGTTGAAAATTTACCGAAAAGTAACAAATTTCTACAATTCAGCTTGAAGATCGAATACAAATTTCGTGAGGATGCGGTAAATATTTATCAACAGGTACTACGGTCTCGGCCATTATTCTAATAGAAAATTGTTGATATGATTTCTGTATTGTCTTTAATACTACATTCAGGCTTAAGGAAATTAACTTTCTGAAAATGAATATTTTGATTATTTTGTATCAGTCTGAGACAAACATGAATTCACTCATATCAGACATCTGACAACAGTCATTCCATCGCCATTTCATTTTTTTTTTTTTTGCAAATTTTTGAAGGATTGGCAAAGAGTAGGTGATTTATTGCAAATTATCAAAATAGTTGAAAAAGATCACAAACTAAATTTCCACAAACAATTTTTATAATGGAATTTCATCGCATTTCGAATTGCCGAAATATATATAAAATTGAGTTGTTGTTGTCTCCCTAAGAATCCAAGTGGAACTACACAAAAACAAAATCTCGTTGCACATTGCCATTCATGTATTTCTTTTCCACAATGCAATCTCTAACTGTCAAAGACGCTTCAGATGTCTGAAATGCAGCAAAATTATCTCACCAAAGAATATGAAATTAAACATGCAGTGTTTCTTGGCATATCACATTGCAAAGGGGACTCTTTTCCAAAACATTCCATACAATTTCTTTACAGAATATCAACTCAGTAAAGGAAAAAGCGACCCAATGGTTACATTTATATTTGAATTTTCAAAATAAAAATAAACGAAACATCATAAAATGTTATTGACTATATTTCCAACAAAGCATATTTTTTATTTTAATAATAAAAAAATAAAGAAACTGAATGAATTAAAGTATCCTTTAATAGATCATGAACATAACTGCGATTTTTTTAGCTTCCTTACCTTTCATATAAATTGTAATAAAGTCATCTGCAATGTCTCTTCTATATTTTTTTTATTTACAAGCCTCTTGACTAAACCCCATTTCATCTTGGCTGTTCAACAATCGCCATTCATTATAATTCAGCCTCTGATGACACGTCCTGACCCTTCATCCCCGAATACCTAATGAGGGGAAAATTTGCCATCGATTCTGAAATATATATTCCGACCCTCTCTTCACTCTAGCGAGCCCCAACGCCATTTGCTTGACAAACTACAAATCGAACCATTCAGCGGCCTGCATTTTAATCGATTCATTTTGGCTTTTGCCTTAAATAACTCCCTTCTGGCCCATCGATTCGAATGGAGGAATGGCTCATCGAGGGATGATTTGCACTGGGTCTCATCGTCAGGGGTTGAAAAGTTTTTTGTTCTATTAACATAGAATATATTTATTGAGAGATATAACAAGATAACAAGTGTTAACGTTTTCTCTAACTTATGTATTAGTATTTCTTGTTGCCACATATATAATCAATTGATGCTTCAATGCACATATCGTATATTACCAAATGCTAACGGAACCATGTATAAGCCCAGAATGCGTTTTTCTTCAAAAAAGTTTATTCGAAATTCAAAACTCGTATATAAGCCGAATTGAAAAAAAATTATGTAACATTCATTATTTCGGTGCTCTATTATTATTTCTGGTGTACGTTTGATACTTTTCTGTTATCAAAGGAGATACTTTCCTGTTAACCGTACCATGTATAAGCCGAGAATGTGTTTTCCTTTAAAAAACTTTACTCGAAGTTCAAAACCCGTATATAAGCCGAATTGAAAAAATTTATGTAACGTTCTTTATTTCGTCACTCAATTATTATTTATGATGTACGTTTAGATACTTTTCTGTTAGCCGTGCCCGAATTTCTCTAACATCATATTTTCGTTTTGGCGAAAACGGAACAAACCAGCTATATAAACAATTTCGAAATTAAAACAACTCATTTTTATAAAACATATAAATCATTTCATTACAATTTTTTTTCGTAAACTTAAGAAATATAAACTAAAGAAATAAAAAGAGAGCTATATTTAGTGAATTTTTACGATTTTATCACCTTGGTAACGAAAAAGTATCTATATTTTTGCGAGAATAAACGATTCGCATATAAGTCAACCTCCCCATCCCTCATACATTAATTTAAAAAATAGTTCTAAAATTCTTCGCTTATACATAATTACGGGTTTTTTACTTAAATGTGGGAATGTAATACTTTAAAAGGTATTTGACAACCTAATTCCAGTGACTAATATAGTTTAAAAGATATTTAACTATTTAATCCCTTGACTAATTTAAAACTAAAAAATATGTAGCAACTTAATCGCAATAAGTAATTTAATCTAAAAGATAATTAACCACAACTTAATCTCAATGACTAATTTAATTTAACGATCTAATACCTATGACTAATATAATCCAAAAGATATTTAACAACTTAATCCCAATGGCTAATTTAATCTAAAGACAATTAACAACTTAATCCCAATGACTAATTTAATCTAACAATCTAATCCTAATGAATAATTTAATCTAAAAAGTTATTTAACAACCTAATCCCAATGACTAATTTAATTTAAAAGATGCTTAACACTCAATCCCAATGATTCCTTTAATCTAAAAGATATTTAACAACCCAATCCCAAACCTATAGTTAATCCCAATTACTCCCCAAGGTTTGAGACGGCAAACAGTCTAATAAAGAGTGAAATGAAAAGCAATTCACTTACAATTGCAATTCTGATCTAATGGTATTATTATTTGAAAAGATAACGAAAGTTAATGTATGTGCCCAACGCGGCATCAAGTCCAACTGATCGACCTGATTAGATGTATCAAATCAACCTGATTTAATGTGGCATCAAATTAAAAGCTCTCTTTCCTTTAATGTGCTGAGATATGGTGGCTGAAAAAGAAATAAAAGTCTTCTCTAGTTTGAAAGGTGCAATGAATACTGTCCAGTTAAGGATGGATTTATTGCCTATTCGTTTCAGTCATCTTCAAATGGATTTTTCCTTTTTGAGTCTTCTTGCATGCAGTTAAAAAGTCTTTGAAGATAAAAAAATTTTTTTTGGAATGAAGAACAAAAAAATTATGCAATTTTTTTTTATTGCATCTCACAAAATAGTATAGCATTTAATTTTTTATTGTATATCATCGTTCTTAATTCATTTATTTAGAAAAAAAAAGTTCTGAAAAGAATTCATACGGTAACGTTGATTACAAACAAAAATGATTAACATTAATATTAAAATTTCATCTATTCAAAAATTAGAGGATTTTTACATTTTTTTATAATACAATTTCCACAGTTATTGTCGGAGCATTTTTGAGTATTGTTTCATTATTCAAAGTTGCGTATACAAAGTCATGTTAGAAGACTGAAAAAAATGCCAATACATCAAATAATAGCATTTCTTTATTTCATTTAGAAAAATTGGTAATTAAAAAGGGAATTAACACGCACATGTTTTCCAACATGTATTCAGGGATATTATTTTGAAAGGAAAAAATATTTTCTTTAATTCCTTCCATTAGATTAGAATACATTAAATTATTCCTGAGAATTAAAAAAAAATAGTTTAAGGCAAAAATAATTAAACATAAATTAATTTCTGTATCCTTGAAATAAACATGCAATAGATTAATTATGGAAATTAGATGGCAATATTTATGCCCAATTTATACCATCAGACATGGCAGCCATGTTATGAATTGCTTAATTTGGATTGTCAATAACTTTTGGACAAATAAAAATACATAAATGATGGTTTTATTGCATAAAATTCTTTATTTAAATCCAGCTGTAAGAAAAATTGATAAACATTAATATTTTAATAAAAATCTCAAACTGTTTTTCTTAGAACATAAATCGAAAAACATGATGAAGTTTTCACCGAACTGACAATAAATTTTATTAGAATTTTAGAATTTTGAACTTTTTACTATTTATTAACACTTAATTTATTGCAATATCTTTGAAAGTTTTACAGTTTTTCAAATTCCCATTTTTTGGGTCCTCAAACTCACGTAACAAACACAGACTCTAATGATGAATTCTTCATCTGAAAGAAAGAAATATTTTATTTCCTTTTATTTATTTATTTATTTTCTGAAAAGGGAAAAAATCACTCCAATACTTCTAAAAAAGAAAAATTTATATTTACAGATGATGGATTGAAGCGTTTTTATAAGCAATATGTAACTAAAAGATAAACAAGATTTATTTTATTTCTGTTAAAGACATACTCGACTATTATTAAAACCCCGCATTTGGCAAGAATAAATTAATAACATAAAAATAAATACAGTTCTGTTATTTAATTTTTTTCTTTTTCCGTTATTTAGTTTCGAAGTTTCTTGGATTCATAACTTTTAATCCGTTGCACACGATATTTTATCTGTAACAGTTTTTGTTAAAAAAAGAAAAAAGAGCGAGGAATTTGTTCATGTTAAATGAATCTCTCTCTAGATGGATTTATTTCTATCTCTTCAGATTTATTTCTATCACTTTAGATTTATTTCTATCGATTAAAAATGAGAAGCTTAAAGATTTTTCAAGCTGATCCTAGGGTTCTTGAGCTTTCATCCAGTTTTTAATTTGTAAAATACGGTATTTCAACCTATTTTTTTTAAAGTGCGTATATATTATATCGTATTTCTCAATTAAATGTTCTTTTACCACTATTCTAAACTCAAACCGATTGGTAAAAAAAAAAAACTTTTTAGCTAGAGTGAATATCTTCCGTTTGTAAAGACAAAAAAAGTCGACTTTTTCAATTTCATTAAACTGGTGCATAAATCAGCATTCTGAAAGAAAATGTGTTGATATTTTTTTTTTTTTTTGATGAAAAATTTGAGTAAAAGTTTTTCCATCCTTATGCATCATATTATATCCAGTTGTGAGAAAGATGCTTTTGGGGAAAATTTTAATGCCTTCAATTTATCAAAGTGAATGAAAGTTTTTTACTTTTATTTTAAAAAAAAAGAACATAAAGCTGCTAAGGTTTTCTTTTTTTTTGTGTGGAAGTTTTTGATTTTCGCACCATACTTCCTTCATTACTATGTTTTCTGACAAATGTAAGAAATGAAAGTTTTTGTTGGAAACACATTTCTGGAAGAAGCAAACTGGCGCCTCAATTAATTCAGATTTTTCTTTATCGACAAATTTCCGAGCTTGTTTGGATTCGGTGGAAATTTCTGTTGATGAAATGAATCTTGGCTTTGAGGTTTGAATGCACCTTATTAAAATGAAAAAGAAGAACGGATGCACCTCGTTGGGTCTCCTAATCAAGTACCAAAAGTCATAAGGTATTCGAACCAAATGATATTTGTCAAACCGTGTGTCGCCACATAACAAATAATTTGTTATTTTGTTGAGGAATTGTGTCTTCAGAAAAACAAACCTAACAATGTAACAAACAATGTACAAACTATTCGAAGGTAACGTGTTTTTACATATAAAAACAAGATCAAGGGATTTTTATTTCGCCTTTCTTAATATATTTCTGGGTGAATTTAAAATGTAAAAAATATTTTTAAGAAACTAAGGAAAACTTTCTACTTAACGTAATGTTCAATAGGGGTCTTCTTAAAATTGTTAATTTTAAGTTTTAAAAAATCGATCTTTCCTGTATAAAATATAAATTTAAAAAAGTAAATTTACTCTTTTGAAAATTCATTAAAAATCGAACTGTGGTGATTTTTACCCATGGGTATCAATGGGTATTGTTTTCGGTAACGACCTGAAATGATGTCCGATCCGAAATAAAAGATATGCCAAAAAAGGAAACAATGGAAATTGGAAACAATGTTGACAACAATGGAAATCAATGTTAAAGCGCAGGATCGTGAAAGGAAAAAAATAGCCCGTTCGAAGCCTGAAACTCGTGCCCGCCAAAATGCCCTTCAACGGGAGCGTTGAGCTCTCAAGCGTCAACAGGCTATCAACCCTCACGATGACAATATTAAACACACGAAATGTGTTGAAACTCCTTCTCTTTACTCTCCCTCCTGTTCTGGTCCTCTCAAGGATACTTTTAATTCGTCCTCTTCAGTTACTCCTTCCTGCTCCCATTTCTTCTTGAACAATACTCATTCCGATTTAAACGACTACTCTCATCAGAAACAATGGCTCAAAGTCGAAGGGCGTTTCTTTAAATCAAATTGCAATAATTTTCTCTGTCGACTTGGATGAAGCTGACTTTTTTAAAACGTGCAGCGATCATATTCGTAAACGCAACGTTCCAAATCTTGCAGCCAATTATGGCTTTCGATATCCTGAGCAACCCTCCTGTTTGTCTGAGTTGAATGACTTGGAAGAGCGTCTCGTTGCTCTTCGTATCCCTTTCATGCAAATACGAGAGCTTGGTCGGGATCGTCAATATGGTATCAAGGGATCCGTTACGAACGTTCCTAACGACTTGCACAAATCGGTCGACTGTCTTCCTCGCAATGTAAACGATTCAGCCACTATCTACGTGAAATTGAAGAAACGTCTCTCTTTCAAATCGCACTTTATGTATCAATGCGTTAATCGCAATCGTGTTTACAATGCGGCTTTGTATCTAATGAACAACCCTTTATACCAATCACAAAACGTTAATATCGATTTGGAATGGCTCGAAAAATTTCGAACAGAATCGTTTCCTGGAGGTTCAAATGCTTTTCGCTGACCTGAATCCTATCTCTTCGGAAGAGAACGATGAGTCTGATATAGACGACTATGATTATGGCGACCCATTCGTAAATCCCGCTCCAGCCGAGACGGTCATTAATAAACTCAATACCAACATTGATGCTGGATTGGCATTAGCACCTGGTGAAGACCAAATGCCATTGTCAGTATTGTTTGATGATCTTGCAGAAGAGCTCTCTTACCCAAGAATCTACTGTGGTGATATGCGTCGTTTTACGAGAAAGAAACCTCCCACCTACTCAGAGATTGTTAAATCTGAATTGAGACGTTATGATCGTCGCTGTGCTACACCTCAAAAAATTTTGTACAGCCATCAAAAATTTACATATACTTCTTTTAAGTAGTATAAAAATTTGTCTTCGAAACAAAATTCCTACCGATTCCTCTTTGACCGCGCAACAAGTTCAAGACCAACAATGTTTACGTCAACTCTTTTACAAAAATCAGGCATACAAGTTTATGAAGACGATCAAATGCAGTCCGCTCACTGGGAAAATGAAAAAAATCGCGTGTGTGCTCAAATCCGACAATTTGGTATGCCAACACTCTTTTTGACATTGTCTGCTGCCATTTCATGTACCAATAATGCAAATACAAAAAAAAATGCAACCACCAAAAATGCAGATACCCATGGGTAAACTGTACATCGGCATTAGACGATTACAATTTTTTTTAAACAATTAATCTCAGATTTAAAAAGAATTTTCATCTGTTTTATATATGCTTAAAATCAGATAAAATTTATTTTTTTTCTATTTTAATAAAGTGTGTAAAAGCACCGTTTCCCTATGAGAACCCCTGGCTCAAATCATCCTAGATTCCGTTTCACTGCAGCGGTGAAGCTTCTTACTCAACGTAATAGATCACGTGATTTCTTCAACCTAGTGAAAATTGTTGTAGTTCACAGTCTGAATTTTGGCTTCTTGCAGGCGTGGTGTGGTCTGGCTACTGCTGCTTTGAGCGTGTCAAAACGTACGGTTTTTGCCCGAAAATGTATTGCGACAAATGGTTACTAGCTGGGAATTTTATTAGAATTGTGTTGTGTTCGTCGTAAATGTTATTATGTAAATAAATATTAGTTAGTTGAACTTCAGTGTTCTTCTTACAAGGATTGTGTATCCAGCGTTCCTGTTGAAATAATCGAGATTCTTTAATCTTCTCTCGATTTAAAAGAAATTTGAACTCGCCGAGGTATATTGGGTGCTGTAAGTGTTCTTTTTTTTTTTTATGATTATCTTAAGAATATTTCAAAGTTTGCACCATTAATCAACCACATAGTATTGAGTCTGACCTTTTTACTAAGGGTATTAGTACAATTTTATGGAAATAGGAGAAATGCATTGTTTACAGATTGTTTATTGTCATGTAAAAACATTGTTTACGCATTTTTGTATATCAAAACATCATTTACATATTTAAACAAGCATTCCAATTCGTAGCTTTCGTAGAAAAGGTCAATTACAGAAGACACTGAAAATATAAATTCTACATTGCATCAGGTACGAAGAAATGTTACCTTGAATGAAGAAATGGAAAATGTAGAAATGGTACCTTATTAGAAATATTTTTCTTTATTAGACGATACTTTTCATAACTCTTTTCCTTCAACACATATTATTATTCTATTCACATATTACACATATTATTATTTATTAACATATTATTATTTCATTTGATCTCATTTATATCTATTTCAATTAACGTCATTTGAATTTGACCGGTTCCGATCTATGCACCCTAGCAAGTAGCAGATTAGAATGGTGCACCAAAACATTCGCGCATTGCGCGTCATTTGCTCAACGCTTTTGGTCGTGAAATTTTTGATTCTCCCGATGTGCCACGTGAAACTAAAGTAGATATTTGTCAATGTCAAAAATTTTTAATGAATATACAATTTTTTTGCCATATTCCTATAAAACAAGTAATATACAAAAAAAATTGTAAGTCAATTCCTAATTAGGTCAACAAAGAAAATTTTATTTCAGTTACTTTTTATTAAATAATTACAATTATTATAAATGTGTATATACATATGACAGAATCACAATTTTAAGTGGCAAAATAAAAAGCGAATTTCCTTGCAATTTTTCATATTTCTTTCTATATATGGTGTTGGACTATTATTTTTGTTTGTTACTATTTATTCGCTTTCTATTTTTTTTTTTTTTTTTTTTTTTTTTTCGTTTCTAATTTATGAAGCTAATGGCGGTCAATAATCTCTCATTCTATCCATCTCTTGTAATGCTTCATTATTTTCTTTTTCGCTATGTTGCAGAAAGTCCTTTATAAATAATTTTCATTATTTTTTTTTTTTAAATTAGAAAAAATTCTCTCTCTCTCACACACGTTTTCTATCTCTCTCTTTCATATATATACTTTCCATCTCCCTCACTAATTTATTTACATGTTTCATTTTCCATTTTGTTCCTTCCCTGTCTCAGACTAGAACCCAGAATGAAAAAAAGAATCTGAAAAAGAAATTTTTCAGTGATCTACACGCTTCGCCACTGACGGTATTTATTCCTAAATTTATATCATGCTAAATATATTATATAAAATATTTTTTTTCTCCCATATAAAACTAAAATTAATGAATTAAATGTAATGAAGGAATTAACATTTGAATAAACTGTATTAACATCCAGTGTCATCCACTACAAATTTTAAAAAATGTATTTGAACTTGAGGGGATGAATAAAAAGTATTTTATTCACGATTGAAAATTTGAACTAATAGTAAGAGTGTGAATTGAATAATAATCAGACAGATATATTTTGTTGAAAATCTTTATTTAGTTTCATTAAACTATAAAATGTTTATACAAAATTAGTAAAAAAAAAAAAAAAAACGGTAAGTAAATAAAAGGGAACAAAACATTAAGCAAACTTTTATTAATATACATAATTAGCACTATTAAAATGTTCAATGAAATATAAAAATTTAGCTAAGAGTCAAAACGCAAATATTAGTAAAAAATTTTAAGTGTATAATTTTAAAGAGTAATCTAGTTTGGAACAGAAGGCAGTGATTCTGTATGAGTCATGGCAAAACACTTTTTGTAATTATTAGATCTCCATAGTTATTTCCTTGAAAAAGACGCTGGATGCAATAGAAGGAGATGACAATATAAATGTTCATCATATCATTTCAAAGAATTAATTTGTTGGAACAATCAGGCAGATCAGGGCGAAGATGTCCTTTGTTGAGAGATGTTATTCCCTTGAAGAAGTAACAGGAAGCAGTGTAGAAGACGACAACAGAAATGTTCATCATATCATTTTGATGTTGCGATCAGGAAGAGCAGGACGAAGATGTCATTTGTTGGGAGATCTTGTTCCCTTGAAGAAGCATCGAGCAGGAATGGAGACGATGGCAGAAGAAATGTTCATCATATCATTTTGTTGTTGCAATCAGGAAGAGCAGGGCGAAGATGTCGTTTGTAGGGAGATTTTATTCCCTTGAAGAAGTAACAGGAAGCAGTGGAGAAGACGACGACAGAAATGTTCAACATATAATTTTGTTGTTGCAATCAGGAAGAGCAGGGCGAAGATGTCATTTGTTGGGAGATGTTATTCCCTTGAAGAAGTAACAGGAAGCAGTGGAGAAGACGACGACAGAAATGTTCATCATATAATTTTGTTGTTGCAATCAGGAAGAGCAGGGCGAAGATGTTATTACCTTGAAGAAGTAACAGGAAGCAGTGTAGAAGACGACAACAGAAATGTTCATCATATCATTTTGATGTTGCGATCAGGAAGAGCAGGACGAAGATGTCATTTGTTGGGAGATCTTGTTCCCTTGAAGAAGCATCGAGCAGGAATGGAGACGATGGCAGAAGAAATGTTCATCATATCATTTTGTTGCAATCATTTTAGGGAGTTGTTGGAGAAGACGAACAGAAATGTTCAACATATAAGGAGGAAAGCAGGGCGAAGATGTCATTTGTTGGGAGATGTTATTCCCTTGAAGAAGTAACAGGAAGCAGTGGAGAAGACGACGACAGAAATGTTCATCATATAATTTTGTTGTTGCAATCAGGAAGAGCAGGGCGAAGATGTTATTACCTTGAAGAAGTAACAGGAAGCAGTGGAGAAGACGACAACAGAAATGTTCATCATATCATTTTGTTGTTGCAATCAGGAAGAGCAGGGTGAAGATGTCCTTTGGTGGGAGATGTTATTCCCTTGAAGAAGTAACAGGAAGCAGTGGAGAAGACGACGACAGAAATGTTCATCATATCATTTTGATGTTGCGATCAGGAAGAGCAGGACGAAGATGTCATTTGTTGGGAGATCTTGTTCCCTTGAAGAAGCATCGAGCAGGAATGGAGACGATGGCAGAAGAAATGTTCATCATATCATTTTGTTGTTGCAATCAGGAAAAGCAGGGCGAAGATGTCGTTTGTAGGGAGATTTTATTCCCTTTGAAGAAGTAACAGGAAGCAGTGGAGAAGACGACAACAGAAATGTTCATCATATCATTTTGTTGTTGCAATCAGGAAGAGCAGGGTGAAGATGTCCTTTGGTGGGAGATGTTATTCCCTTGAAGAAGTAACAGGAAGCAGTGGAGAAGACGACGACAGAAATGTTCATCATATCATTTTGATGTTGCGATCAGAAGAGCAGGGCGAAGATGTCATTTGTTGGGAGATCTTGTTCCCTTGAAGAAGCATCGAGCAGGAATGGAGACGACGGCAGAAGAAATATTCATCATATCATTTTGATGTTACAATCAGGAAGAGCAGGCGAAGATGTTATTTGTTGGGAGATGTTGTTCCGTGACAGGCGACGACAGAAGAAATGGTCAACATATCCTTTCATAATATTTATTTTATGATAAAAGCAGGCAGAGCATGGCAAAGAGGTTTTTATTGGGAGTTCTGGTTTTCCTCAAGATGAAGACACAGGAGCAGTGAATGGTGATATTTGCAGAAATATTGATGGAATAATTTAAAATGTAGGATTTATATTTAGATACAGATTTCATATTTATTTAACGGCACAAAAATATTATTCATTGGATATTGTTGCCGCAGAGAATAAACCCATGAAGAAAAGAGATGGAGATGTTTACAGTAATTATAAATAAAACATTTGTAATATTTGTAGAGTATTTGTACACCAGATTTTGCAGAAAATTTCATATTGTATATTACATAAAATCAAATCAAATTTAAATTTTTTAACTTTACAATATAGGATTTGATATATATTTTTGGATAATTTTGAAAATAATTGCCTCATATTGGTTGTCTGAATTATAAATAAAATTTATATTTAACATGTTTACGTTAGACTCGTATTATAATAAATAATACTTTTATTACGCTCTAACCAACAAACAGCTCACCCTAACGTTGAGTGAGAACCTCAGCAGCCCATTTGTCGAGGGCAGAAATCAGAGTTTTTAAACCTCCGTTCTCTTTAATAGAAACAGTCATCAGCTCAGTATAAAACAATAGGTCCAGAAGGTATGCAAATACAAATACTGGGCCAAAAGTCCCAGCCCAACCAAGAAAAAAATAACACTTACGCATCTAGTCTCATCCATCGCAGTAAAATAGTTCGTTTTTTTTTTTTTTAGTACAGCCAAACTTAATCGTATTCACACAAGTTCGTTTTAAAACAATTTGCATAAATTTTTTTCGTCTATTGTTTGGTAAGCATTTGTTTCAATAACTTTGTTTTATATTGTTAACCTTGATGCAATTGTTAAGAAGCTATACTACTATAGTGTATTTTAAAAGAGAATCAACAATAATTATAATAATGTCTTTTTCCTCACAAAATGTGTCTCATCTTAGACTCACATTAATATGTACGAATATATAAAACAAATAATATTAAAAAAAATTAAAGTCAATACCTAATTTTTCAATTCCTTCTATTAGCTCACACTCTCCCCTATATATATTTGTTCAAATTTTCAATCGTTAACAAAATACTTTTTATTCCTCAAGTTCAAATACATTTTTTGAACGCGCAGTGGATGACACTTGATGTTAATACATTTTTTCTCAACATTTAATTTCATTTAACTTTGTTTGACATTGTTAACTTTGATTCAATTGTTAAGGAGCTATACTACTATAGTGTGTTTTAAAAGTGCTTCAACAATAATTGTAACAATTCCTTTTTCCTTACAAAATGTCTCTCATCTTGTGCTCACATTAATAATATATAAATAATAATACAAATAATATATAAAAAAAAAAAAATTTTAAAGGCAATCACTACTTTTTTTTTCACTCTATTGCAGACAAGTCCTTTACAGATAAAGTTGAAATTTTCCTTTACATATGGCACCATCTATTATCAGATACATTCAACTTAAATCTAAAAAAAAATCTAATTAATTAATTAAATTTAATGAATGAATTAATATTTGATAAAACTGTATTAGCATCCAGTGTCATCCACTACAAGGTCAAAAATGTATTTGAACTGGAGTGGATGAATAAAAATATTTTATGAACGACTGAAAATTTGAACAAGATATATATATAGGGAGAGTATGAACTAATAGTAGAATTTAAAAAAGAAAAAGAACACTTACAGCACCCAATGTACATCGGAGAGTTCAAATTTCTTTTAAATCGAGAGAAGATTACAGAATCTAGATTATTTCAACAGGAACGCTGGGTATTACGTGATGACACAGTCCTTGTAAGAAGAACACCGAAGTTCAACTAACTAATATTTATTTACATAATGACATTTACGATGAACACAACACACAATTCTAATATAATTCCCAGCTATTAACAATTTGTCGCAATACTTTTTCGGGCAAAAACTGCACGTTTCGACACGCTCAAAGCAACAGTAGCCAGACCACATCACGCTTGCAGGAAGCCAAAATTCAGACTGTAAACTAAGTCCACCAAGGTGTAAAGATTCCCAAGACTCGATGTGTTGCATTCGTTGAATGATCAGCACAATGAAATATATTAAACAGGTGGTGTGTAACAGTCTTGACATTTTTTTTCTCTATCCTGTAGTCCTTAATGGGTCTAGTGACTGAGTGACAAGCGCTTGGTGCCACGGATATCGGCTTCGAGGCCCTGCGGTGCCATGAATGTTTGCAGTGGTTCGAAATACACTTTAAACCGTAGATCCCAGTCTCATATGACTGCAGAGCGGTGAACATAGGACTGACAACCCTACCCTGCAAAAAGACAACATCTTCTGTCTCGAAATCTGCGGGTAAGCAGACGTCCTTGGGGGCTGTTGCGTCACTGATGATGATGTAGTCCTTAATAAATATTTTCTTTTTTTGAGTTCTTCCTTCACTCACAACATCTTCTCTCAGGGGACTCTTTATGTAAATAATTGTTATTTTCATTGGATATAACGTTTATACGCTTTTATTCTTGACTAAAATGACGGCTTGCTTTCAATTGCGATTTAAATTAAAATGTCGATGGCAGATTCTAGAAGTATTCTTAGAAACAAAAAGAAGGCACATGCATAATCGTTTTTAGGCAGATTTAGTGACAGTCAATGTTTAATCAATTATCAGATTTACACCTATTACTGGGACCTGAATGGCCGAGTGTCTAGCGCTCTGGTGCTCGGTGCCACAGGTTTCGGGTTTGAGTCCCGGTGGTGCCATGGATGTTTGTAGGGGTTCGGAATACACTTTAAGCCGTAGGTCCCGGTCTCCTATGACTGTAAGAGCGTCATGGAGCAGAAGTCAGACTTCTACCTATGAGTGCTCCATCAGAACAGAAGCTGCACCCCTCTTCCTTCCTTTCATGAGGGATACGACAACAACAACGCCTATTACTTCCTTTTTTTAAATGTTTTCAGCCTTTACTGATATTATTTTCACGTATCCCCAATCGAACGACTACTGCAAATAAAGTAAAAAAATGGTTACCTTTTCATTAGTGTGTGTGTGTGTGTCAATCCTTTCCATTTTTTCTTCATCGTAAAAATATTAAAAATTACACATTACTAATTAATGAAATAAATCTAATATATATTCTATTGATTACTTGTAATACATACATAGTGCAATATATTCGAATGACCCATCTAATAACTAACCTCATCTATTCACAATGTAACATTTTAGAATTATATGATGTATAGCCGAACAATTACTTCACATTATCAATTATGGATTTAGTGCAATCATTAATTATGCGTATTTATTCCTTGCATTAATCAATCGAGCGCGTTTCAATACAATTGCATAGTGTCTATTAACGTCAAAGGATTCCAGGTTTCTGAATAGTTGAATTTGACTAAGATTCGCATATTCTCATTGCATTCTCTTAGACTGAAATTTATATACTTATTTATTCTCTTTATCAATTCCTTCTATTAGCTAACACTCTCCCTATATATATCTTGTTGAAATTTTCAATCGTTCATAAAATACTTTTTATTCATCCACCAGTTCAAATACATTTTTTTGAACTTGTAGTGGATGGCACTGGATGTGAATACAGTTTTTTTCAAATATCAATTCAGTAATTAAATTGAATTCATTAATATTAGTTTTTTTTTAGATTTAAGTTGCATATATCTACCAACAGATAACTTATAAATAATTTTCATTCATTTTTTTTTTAAAGGACTTTCTGCAATAAAAAGTGAAAAAAAAGTAGGAATTTACTTTAAAAATCTTTTTTTTTTTAATATTATTTGTTTATAGAAAATTTCGTATAGTTTTTTATCTTCTTTATTAATGGAATTAAAAAAAAAATGTTATCTGAAATCCTAATAAGTGAATTCATTTTCGTATAAGCATACATAAATAATGTCTATGGGTAATTAAAGGAAACTAATAAATGTTTTTCAATTCTTTTTTTTTGTACTATTATTATTATAAAATGGGCATAACAAAATGTATTTTTGAACTTTATAAAAAAACCTAATAATTGAAAAACAAAACAAATGAAGCTAGTTATTCCAGTTGCAAAATTATATTCATAATTTATAAGAGCTACTAGTTTATTTTATGATATTTAATATGATTCTTTTTCATCATTGACTGAGACGTTAAAACGTTATGTAACGACTTTAAAGCAAAAATTAAAATCTCATCCAATTATTCTTATTTTAATTTACTTATTCATTTATTATTAAAGGTGTTCTTTTCAAGTGCTAGGTACTTACACCTGAGATAATTTTCTTCTAGAAAGGTAGGAATCATCGTTATGCAGTATCAAAGGTGCCATAGGGAGGTTCACACTCTTTTTCCTCGAGTACAACGTTAGGATTTTCTGGCGTACAGATTTAAAGTACCAACGACCGTACCGACGTAGGCTCACAAGACTTCAGCTGATTCATTACTTCTAATTTAGAAACCTTATCCATTAGTCTGATTTGAATGACTGGAGCTCTGGCGCTCGGTACCACAGGTTTTGGGTTCGAATCCCGCGTTGCCATGGATGCTTGCAGTGGTTCGGAATCCACTTTAAACCGTAGGTCCCGGTCTCATAGGACCATAGAGCGTCACAGAATCCAATCAAACTTCTTCTCACCCACATCATTCCCAAACTGTAAATTGACAACTCAGCTCTAGGCACAGTGATATGGTGCGGTGTAATAATAGTAGTAGTAGTAGTAGAAGTCTGATTTGATCTTATCATCCAATCTAGAAAAACAATTTGCTGTTATTTATTATATGCATTTCTCCAAATTCTATTCCTTTAAAAAAGACATAAATCCTTCCTTTATTTCAAATACAAAAAATAACACAAATATATTCAAAGATAAAATTAATAATTTTTCCAAATTGTTTATACCAAAAATATGTTTTCTATTTTAAGGTAACAGAACACGATTAAAAAATTATTGTTTTATTTTAAAGATAAGATCTGTAACTATTTCATCAAGAGATGAATGTAGTATACTGAATATATAGATACTAAAACCAAGCATTTAAAAAAAAAAATTTCCTGAAAAAACTGTATTTTTTGCTATTCCTGTCTGCGATAACAGTCATAACTTTTACAACAAATATCAGATGTTTCAATGTTAATATGTATGCTTTGAACTAAAAGCTTTTAAATATATTCACTTAGAGATGAGTTAGTGGCATTTTTGTTAAAAACATTACTTTTTGCCTTTGAATTTTGCCCTAAATGACTATCATGATGGAGCAGTATAATGATGTGTACAACTATTTCAAAGGAACAGAAAGTTGGGATAAACTTCTCTCGTACTAGAATTGGCGCCGTATCTCCGATTGGCTTCGTTTCATTAATTTCGATTCGTGTGCGCATTTATTTAGAAATCGTAAACATATTACGAAACGATTCTGAAAATACCTCCTGAAATTCTTTATACATTTATTTAACTATTTTTTTTTACTCAAGAAAAATAGATACAAGAACTGTTATTTTGCTTATGACTCTGTAATTTTATATAAATACAATAAAACATTTGAAAAAGTTTTGAATAAAACATGTCAAAAGGTTAGAAATGAACTTATTAATAAAAATTTATAACAAGTAAACTTTTAAAAACAAGAAAACATATTAATAGAATATAAATGTAAATATGGGCATCTACGGAAATGAAATTGCTGATCTGCTCGCTAGGGAAGGTTGCGAACTTCCCAAAGCTTCTTCTTCCAATCTGTTAGCTTCAGAGGTTCATTCTATGACTTTAGCCAGAGGGAATACCGCTTGGAGGTCGCCACCAATTCATGCATGGTACGCCGCTAAATATCCTGGTATGTCCTTGCAGTGCTCCTGTCCTAGACCTGCTCAAACGGCTTTAGCTAGACTAAGGACTGGCCACACTAAGAGTTTGACCTTCAATGGAGACGAGAAGACATATACCCTTTGTCATTGTTCGGCCATCGCGTCTCCCTCTCATCTCATCGATTATATTGGTGCCACTGTGAGGCAACTGTTGAATGAGGGGAGGACAGTTTACGAACTATTGATGCAGCATGATCTACTGGACTTGGTTTAGGATTCTAAATCAAGGGGATAAGCAACAATAACAACAACATAAATGTAAATTTTTAGAAAAATTAAATTTACATTTATTTTGCAGCTTAAATAAAAAAAAAAAATGCCTTTTTTTTTTTTAAATCGTTATATAATGATAACCAACAGCGTAAGTAGTAATAGCCAACAATAAAGATAAGCGCCAAAAATCGCCAAGTTAGCATGGCGTATATTAAACTACAAAATAAAAGTCGCATGACATGTATGATCACGTGAGGAGTATGTTTGTCCCAAACTAGCAACGCCTATGCGCGCTTTATTATATCATTACTCTATGACTGTCATTCAATTTTCTTTAGAATATTCCAATCTTTCAATTCATTGCATTTATATTTAATTTAGGGCCTGAATGGCCGAGTGTATAGCGCTCTGTGCCACAGGTTTCGGGTTCGAGTCCCGAGGGTGTCATGGATGTTCGTAGGGGTTCGGAATCCACTTTAAACCGTAGGTCCCGATCTCCTATGACCGTAAGAGCGTCACGGAGCCAAAGTCAGACTTCTACCTTCTCCATCACAAACAGAAGCTGCTTCTTTCCCCTTCAGCCATGAGTCCATACGGGCTCATGGGCTTGGCCTAGATGCTAAGTGGGATAAGAAACAACAAACATAATTAATTTAAGTCTTCATGTATGAAAGCAATGCGTTATGTTTTATATATGCTTTTAGTTAGAAGTGTTTAAATAAGATAAAAAAATTAACTTTTTGGTTCATTTTATCAAAATATAATAATGTATATATTTTATTTTCATGTTTGTCAATATTTTATAACCTAATTTAACCATAACAAACCACCTCTCCCTTCAAACAAAAAATTCTTAAAACATTTTTTAAAATTATTGGCCCTTGAACGGTAGTTCAGGGTTGGTTACTTTAAAAAAAGAATCAATTGATGAATACATATAACTCCGCATTTTAGAATTTAAAACTCAAAGAAAAGGTGATGCTATAAAGCACAATCGATTCATAAGTCCAGTGCTGCATTCCTCTCTCTGACATGCTGCGTTATTTACTATTCTCAAGCGAAATGAACAACCCGAATAATTGGAAAGGAGAAAGGCCTTTATTTAAAATTCCAAACAAGCAAATCAAGAATCGTGAAGAAAAGATCCTCGCTTTCGCTGCGCTGCAAATTATTTGCATTTGAAATTCAAATTGATTCTATCGGGACATTCCTCGTGATAGGCTTAACTCTCTCTCCGAACTTCGCTCACTATCTCTCGTTAACTAGAACAAGGAAATGAAATCAAACAAACAAATCAACTTTAAATATGCATCTCCTTCCTCAACAATGCTGCATTGAATTTGGGGTGGAAAAAAATGTAGTTAAAGTTATTGCGGAATGTCAAAGGAGTTCCACATCCATTTAGAAAAGTTTCTTATTCGATGAATTTATGTGTTCCGACGAATTCAATCGAGTCGGAAAGAAACATTAGATTACATTTAAGATGGAATTCGTGAAACATTTCTTACGAATTGAATTCAAAATATAGAATGAATAAATTAGGTATGAATTGAATCGAGTACACATTTTGATGGAACGGAACATTCGATTCATTCAGGCATTATGAAAACCGAGTTTCTATACTTGACAGAAAAACATTTTTAGTCCGAATCTCGTTACGATTGAAGTTACCTATTGGTTAATAAAAATTCGGGGTTTTTTTTTCTGTACATCAATGAATCTTGTGTTCCACTTATGTGTTGTAAGGACAACCCACCAAAGGGCTTCAGGGCTGGGCACTGTCTTCAATTGGTAACTCCTCCCCATTTGCGTGCCGTATGGAAGAAAATTCGTAAAGTACCTATCGGGAATTTTGATTATTGCTGCAAGACGCTTTACATATGTTACTACAATCGCCATCGAATCTCCTCGTTTGTCAAAACAATAAGATAGTTGCCACCAAAAGATTTGACCCTGAGCTCTCCCTCTGACTAGGTGTACACTGGACCCCGAGTCGAGTCATCAATACTTTAATAATTCATAAAAATCCATTATAAATAGAAAAATAAAAAATAAATTAAACTATTACTTAATAATAACCACTTATCTACCATCCAGCCAGATTCCTGACCTTTGTTTGTTTGGTTTGTCGCCCTGTGGTCATCTTGTGCACACGAGGACTAAACTGACCGGGACCTACAGTTTAAAGTTAATTCCGATTCGAACCTGGAGCCTGTGGTACCAAAGGCCAGAGCGCTAGCCAATTGGCCACCAGGCAGCTACGGAGTTTGTTGGAGGCACAGATTTCAAAAACAAGGCTACTCGATTATAACTTACAGTGTGTTTAGACATCTCACATCGACAATTTGGCTGTCGGGAATTTTCACGCATATAACGTGCAAATTCGGGACAGTTACCCCTAAAAGTTCGTCCGGAAAGCTATACCCTCTTTCCAGTGCTTCCTTTCTCAACAACATCAAAAATCCATCTATGCCAAATGTACAAATAATTAACTAAGATTACTGAGTTATTATTTATATTGCTTATTAATAAACTAATATTATTATTGAATGGTTTCTATTTATCTAATATTGGCTGATAAATTTTTTTTTGGATGCTGGCAACAGCCGAAATCTGCTGTTCGTGGTATACTACATTAGTAAATCACAAAACCCATAGATTTACAACAAAAAAAGACTCGTTATCCATCAACAAATGTGGCACTTCAATATATTGTTAAATATTTCGTAGATTTTGTCTCGAATAAATCAATTTCATGATGTTAAATGCTGTGTTGCTATTTTTAGATTATTAAAAAGAAGAAATAATACCTCCTCACTTTCCAAATATCGATTTTTCAGAATATTGTTAAAAATATAAAACAAAGAGTTATAATGATCCATTTTCTACTTGTATTATGTCTTTTAATGCTATCAAATATCTATTGTTTTTATTTTTACTATTTTATGTATTATAATAACGTATTACCATGCTTCACAAACATATTATTAAATATTTTTTAAATTTCTACTCATCTGTTTTTAATTATATTGTTCCTTTTTATTTCAGGTAAGAAGATAATATGGTGCTTCTGATTTCTCTACTGCACTGTATACAATATGAAAATTTCTTCGTAGATTCGTAATAATTGGGTTTTATATAGGATGTTCTTGGTGATATAATATACAAAAGACAATGTCTACTGTAATATTTTTCTATGGATATTCACTAAACAGGTATGCTTCATAATATTTATTCTACAAATTTATTTTTAAGTATATAAGTTTTTTATTTTGGTGTTCAATATAAAGTAACTTAATGGGATAATACTTGAAAATATCAAATCAAATGTGACAAAGTTTGAAAAATTGTATTAAGAAATCTTTAAAATTCGGGAAATTATGTATTGTTTAAAATTGAAAGTTCTTAATGAAAAATAACTCTGAAAACATTAACTTTAGAATTTTTTGTGGGCAGCTATTGTAAAATGATTCGTCATTAAAAACGACGTTTTAAAAAGTTCTCTAGAAGATCAATGTAAATATAAACGTATATAAAATGTTTGCATGTGCTTAGATTCCAATTTAACAAATATCATTTGAATGAGCAGCATGTAACATGATAACATGTTTTAAAAATAGTAAAGATGTTTTCCAACATTGCACTAATGCTTTTATCAACTTTCTAAGAATTTTTCACGTTATTTAATATAAAAGCGAATAGCACTGATTCGAAAAAATGTAATAAAGGAAAAATATTTTTCATCCTAATGCAATGGACTAAATAGTTAAATTATTTTGTTATAAATTTTATAAACGTTTTGTTTTATACAATGTTTATTTTATCTTATTTTTGTATATTATTAAAATAAGAAAAAAGGGTTGTTTTTTGTTAAAAGTTAAAGATAAAAAAAATATGATACTTAAATATTAAAGCGATTCAATTTAAAAATTATTTTTGTTTATTATTATTTCTACTTTTTCATGTTAAGAGGCTCAAAAGTAAATTAAAAAGCTAATCGATTTGATATCAGACTGCTATTTTCTATTTTAGGGGTCTTCATGGACATTATTTCACTAACTGTTTGCCAATAACATAATATTTGCATGGAGATTCGAAATTGGGCATTTGGGAATGAATTCCTTAAAAATGATACGTAAGTCATTACTTGTTTAAAAGGTGACGTGGCTAGCAACCTCCATCAAGCAGCCTGACTATAGAAAAATAATGTTTTACACATAATATCCCAATCTCCATCAAATCATCTCGTTTCTGAAAGCAGTGACTACAACAATGCCACCAGCGTATTCGAACCTCACCTAGCTGTGCATGTAGCCACTAGACCATGAATCAGGCGTCGCGTACCTACTATAGAAAATTTTAGAGGTAATTTCTAGGTAAACGAGAGAGTAGCAGGACAATGAAATGGTGGAATGGTCACATCGTTCTCCAGCCCTCCCCCATGTTATTTTTAGGCTGCGCGGGTACCATAAATCCCTTGCTTCCGGAACACTCTTTTGGTGGTATTACAAACAGGCGTACATTGAAAGCGAACCTAAAACTGACTGTTACAAACATCCAAGATGACAGTAGAGAACTTCCTACACCAGATGCAATATCTTGTACACTGGGAGGGTCAGCACATTGGAAATTTTACACGTGGTCCATCAGGTTTTGTTGGTTAATAAAAGGTTATTTTTTGTCACTGAATGTCATTCATATTCGTACATTGATGACATTTTGTATAATCCATGTTCCTTGCATTCATTGTAATAATTCGCCCGTTTTCGGTTTTGACCAAGTCAAAATCTCGTCTATCGAGAGTTTTTTTTTTTTTTTTTTTTTTTTTTTTTTTTTTTTGCAGAATTTATCTCTCCATTTGTTTTACAGTCTGAATATGAAATTTTTTTTTTTATTTCATTTATTAGTTTTAGCTGTAATTATCGTAAAATCGGGAAAGTTGCTTTTATTGCCATCTGGTATAAAACATGTAAAAACAATACAGGCAAGCATGTCGTTGTTCACATAGATCATTATAAAAGTAGAAATGTAGCAGATTCAGCGTTAACTAGGATTTATCGCAGAGGCCTGGCACGTTTCACCGACACTGCGCCACCGTAATTTTGAACGAACTTCCCCAATAATGGAATCGGGGGTTCTAATTTTTCTTCTCGAAATCTAACAGAAAAATGTTCCACTTTATAGATTTATACAGCATGTCTCGATTAGGCAAAAAATTTCGGAAATTTAGACCACTTCAGCGCCGAAAATAAAAATTTTAAATAAACAATGAGAAAAAGGTCTCCTTCAAGTAAATGTACACGTTTTGTTTAAAAAGCAGCAGTCTTATTAATAAAGTAACCTTCTTGTCCAGAGCACGAGATAGCTTATTAAAAAGCGGCTCTTAAAGTAGATGAACCGTTAACAATATCTCTGCGTCGTTTGTGTCCTCTTCATAAAATTAGTATTTATTTTTATGGCCGACTTAAAGCGGAAGGCTTTTTGCTCCAATTAATTTACTCGGCACTTTTTTAACGCGAGAATGTAGTTTTTATTTCTTTTTCTTACTGCTTCTTTTAAGAGTAAGAAAATACTAGGAAGTTTTTTTTTTAAAAAAATATTTTTATAGCTTTATGGGTTTTTTCATTACCTAAGTAAATATTTATAATATCAAAAAACAAACAAAAAAATAAGTACTAATTTTTGCGATTAAATAATTACATAATTATTTATCTGATGAGGCATAATGTCGGTTGACTGCTGACTATGTAAATTAATTTTTGGTTAGCAGTAATTTAAGTTTCATTAAAATATTTTGCGCCCATTAATTACGGCAAATAACATAAATTAAACAGAACATCAAATACGACATAAAATCTTATGGAGAATAAACAGTTTTTGCATAAATTTTTTATAATTGAGATGTTCTTTTCGATGGTGTAGATTATGAAGAATTTTTTTTTCTTCCTAATGCAGCTGGCAAACACAGACACCTTGGTGTTGGATGCCTTAAGGCAAGTGCTGCACAGACGTACTCACTTTGCATTACCCAGGGGGCGCGTGTAACTTGAAGATAAGCCACGGACGCGGAGTAACAATGCCCCCGCAACGCTCTACGATCTTATTAGACCGGGACCTACTTTTTAAAGTGGATTCCGAACCACTACAAGCAACCATGGCACCGCCGGGACTCGAACCCAAAACCTGTGGTACCGTGCGCCAGAGCGCTAGCCACTCGGCCATTCAGGCCCCTTATCAAGAATTTAAACTGAACATTTAACCTTTGGAAAACATTAAACTTAAATACATAACATAGAAAAAAGTTATAACCATAAACATAGACATGTGTACATAACATACTTGGGAACATAACATGCATAAACATAGACATGTGTAAATAGCACACTTGAGTACATAACATGCATAAACATAGATATGTGTACATAACATGCATAAACATAGATATGTGTACATCACACACTTAACATGCATAAACATAGATATGTGTACATATCACACTTAACATGCATAAACATAGACATAGGTTATAACATATATAAGCATAGACATAGGTACATACATGAGTACGTAACATGCACTAACATAGACAGATTATAGCCAACATAAACATAGACATTGGTACATAATATGTATAAACATAAACAAACGTTTATCTTTTCCCTTTTATTAATATTTTTATAATATCGATGGACCTACTGTTCCATTTATGTATGCCACAAACAACACAACAATGGACAAAGAAAGAAGGGCACTGTACTTTTAGGGGTTTGCATGTCGTATGCAAGAAAACGCAGAAAATTCCACCCGGAAGCGTGACTATGGATAATTCTTCACATATATGGTCACTAGCACCGTCGAATCTCTTTGTTTCTGCAAAGAGTGACTGAAACGGATGCCACCGAGAGCTAATATCCGAGCCGGTATGTAAGTTGCCTATTTTAACACTTAATATTAAAGAAAAATTGTAGCATGAACACTAAATAGTGTTAATGCTACAATAATGCTACAATGTAAAATCTTAAGTTATTATGGTACTAATTCATGAAATATATTATGCATTAAAATATATTTTACTCGAGATATTTGAAATTGTATAAAATTGAACTGCAATCTCAAGTTGATTTATTCGATTATATAAATATAAACGACAGTAAAGTCATAAGACTTAAAATGTAACGCTAGTGTTGCATAAATGCACTTTGTAACAATAATTATCGGTCCATTAAGTTTACAAATCTAGATTGCTGCTAAATAGGCGCTCAAATATTGACGTTCAAAGAATAAGCAGAGTACTGCGATGATGGATTGTCTTGAAAATACATTTTACTTCATAAAGCTGTATACTTTAATGTTTCAAATTGTAATTCATAGAATTCATATTAATTTTAATGTTTTGATAACAGATTTATCTCACAGATTTCTTAAATATAAATTCTTAAAATAAATTCTTTCCTAAAAGTAACATCCTTGTAAAATATATGCTATATTTAATGTACTTAACAATGATTTTTTTTGTTGTAAATCGGTGTTCTACTCTTATGTATATCTCGAACAGTCTGCTGATCAAAGGGATGGGCACTGCATTCCGGAAGAACACCCTAGAGGGAATTGCCATGCATTTGCGTGTCGCATGGTAGAAAACAGGCGTATATGTCAAACATACGACCAGAGACTTGAAAAAGGGCTGTAATTATTTGCAAAGGGGCGTCCTACATCCCATCTTTTTGGGGAATTTGGTTAAAATGTTAGTGACAAATTTTGCACAAGCTGAATCTGAGTGCTACAAGAGGTACAATGACAGATGAGTGGCATATTCTGTGTAGTAGTAAACCCTGGTTTAACGCAGAATCTGTAAACTCATATTCCGTTGCTGTTGGAAATGACCATGGGTCAAAATAGCCATCTATCTATTTATTTATTTTTGCTGTATATCGGAGGATTTCATGTTCCATTTATGAACACGAATGGTTTAAACGCCCGGTGAGGAAGAGAATATATAGCCTTCCAGGGCACTTTTAGAGCAATTTCTCTGGACTGGGGGAAAAGCTCCCAAAGTGGAGAAAAGTTCCTAAACTTAGAGAAGGCCTCGGGCAGGAGAAAAAATCCAACCATAGGGAAAAGTTTCCAACTTGGGTAAAACTCACACCAAGGGGAAAATCTCCCAAACTGGGAAAAGTTCTAAATTGCAAAAAGCTCACAGAGTGGGGAAAATTTCCAACTTGGGTAAAACTCACATCATGTGGAAAAGCTCCCAAAGCTGGGAAAAGTTCCTAAATTGCAAAAAGCTCACAGAGTGGGGAAAATTTCCAACTTGAGTAAAACTCACACCATGGGGAAAAACACCCAAATTGGGGAAAAGCTCATACAGTGACTATCAATGCGAAGAGCTGATATGTTATATTACCACAATCTTTATCGAGTCTAGTATTAAAACAGTGACTGCAAAGCACACTCCTCAGAAGTCGAATCTGAGCCATATTTCGATGAGAATACACCATAGATCTAAGAGTTGTACCACAAGTCGGTACTCTCACCCTCTAGAGCAGGGGGATGGCCAACCCAAACGTCCTTGCGGGCCACTTTGGAAATGCATCCTAACTCCGCGGGCCGCATACCAAATTATATGTCCCCCTATTAGATTTAGATCCACTATAGACATTTTTGGAGTGGGAAAATTGAAACATAATGAGTTATTATTATTGTGTTTACTATTATTTTTACAATATAATAATAATGATACTAAACGCACATTGTAAAGATATATAGAGCAATAAAAATGAAATATAAATATAAACGAAATAAAAAAATTAAATAATTAAAAATATTTATTTCACTAGTGCGATATGTGTTTCTACACTCTTTCACTTAGCTTTTACAAATCGATCTCCATTTGGGTATATGCACATAATAATCAAGTTAGCGTCCGTTTTGTTTGAGCATGTTTTCTGTTGGGCCAATTACATTTTTAAAAGAAAACCGCTTCGCAGGTGTAAGTTGACCAACAAGGGCTAACAAGTTTTTGTGCCAGATTTCTGAAATTGGAAAATTTCTCTTTTGTGACGTAAGTGTTATAAAAATTTATTTTGACACTTATGTTTCAAAAGTGCGTTTTAATTCAATATTGCATTGTAAGTCAACCGATTCCATTTGAAGATATTCCAAGTACGACTCGAGAGAGATTATTTCAAAAATTTTGTTGCATTCCTCTAACTCTAAATTACTGAAATTTCAAAAGCAGCTGTTCTCACTGCTTTGGCCATCATAAGATAAATATGTTTTGCAAAAGTGTGATAAATCTCACGGGCTGGGAAAATGTTCAAGGCGGGCCGCGGGTTGGCTACCCCTACTCTACCGTATTTTTGTACATTTTCGAGGATACGCAAAAACTACATTTTAATGTAGATCACTATTGTCTAGACAGAGACCAGACGAGACGCAAATTAACATGGAATTATAAACTGTACAGCTGAATATCGTTACAATATCTATCATTACAGCAGCCCGGTATATTTAAATAAAATATATAAAATGTCGATGCGTACCGTATTAAAATATTAATTGCTACTGCAAAATTAAAATTGTTAGAAATTAAAAGATTAATTTTAAGATTTATTATTTCTAATAAAAAAATAAATGCCTTTAAAAAATATTTTCTCCGCCTACTCATTCTCGGAAATAAAGTATTTATAAATAAGCTCCCCTTCGTCATCCTTTAAGTCGCAATGTCTTCTTTAATTTTGTAAAAGTTTAGTTCACTCTCTCATTCCTTTTTAACCTGTGTTCAATTTCAAAATATTTGAATTTAGAAACAAGTATAAAAAGTCACATTTATTTTTTCATCAAGCATTTAAGTGGCACTGTTATAAAATAAGTTTCAAAACTATTTAACTATAAAAATAAAATTTTACAAAATAATTGGTATTTCTATTCGCTTTTTAAATGTATTTGAATAATATAATGTCTTATTATTATAGCTTTATAATTCGTTGTTAAATTAAGTTAAAATCAAAATTTTCATTTTATTTAAAAGAAGCTAATTATCATTTTTCTCAATTTTTAGCTTCATGCGAAATTAAAAAAAAAAAAACACACACTCAAAATAAATATATCACTATTAAATATATTTTGAGATTTCTTCACTATTAGTATCTATTGTAACACTATAACATACAAAAATTCGTTATGGTTAAAGTGTAATAACCCGTGGTATTGTTTACATTATGTTATGAATATTTATTGCTACTGTGTTCGAATGTGGCAATGAAGTTATTCACAATACGAATGACAGCATATTCAGCGCTGGTATTCCAAAGTGCCTGCTACCTTCTATTTACATTTTTCCATCACAATCTTTAACAAACATTCATTACAGCAGTATCCGGGATGTTTTAATAGGGACTTTCACTCTTCCTCTTACTCCTCCTGCTACAACTACCAGAAGGACTTTCCGGCCTATAAACTTAACAGTAGCCATGGCAGACATACATACTTGCCTCTTTCCATTTGGGTTTGCTTCTCGGTTTCAAACCCATGCTCTTCTGGCTTGAAAACCAAAAGCGCTCACTAACATATCTGTATTTATGAATTTTTTTACACATTAATTTACTTACACTTCTGGTTATTTGGTGTAACTCATGAATAATACTTTGAAATAATAATCCACTTATAACTGCTTAGTTAAAATTGAAACCATTTTAGTTAAGTTTAGTTATGCGAATTGAGGCCTTTCGAAAGGACTTTTTAGGGGTAACTGCCACATATTTGCGTGATGCATTGCAGTAAGCCAGGACACCTCCCACCCAGTACCGATTGTCTATACGAAAACCTAACCTATGCTGTAGTAGTCGCAACCAAATCTCAACGTTTCTGGTAGCATTTAATGAAACACTCCACCGATGGAGACGAAACTTCCCCCTTCTGCACACTGACTGCATGATAGTGCAAGTTTTAATACATGTTACAATATTATCTATGCCCGACTTGTGGATCAGTGGTAACGTGCGGCGGCATTGTTGTAGACACTGCTTCAAAAAACGAGGAGACTCTCGATGTGTCTGTGATGCTCGCCATTTTGCCTAGTTAGTCGGACTACCTGGCGGGTTTTCTCCTATACGATGCTCAAATGCGGGGTAGTTGCCCTTAAAAGTCCACCCAGATGGTACTGCCCTTCTTCAGCGACACGGAGCCAAGTCAGACTTCTACCCACGATGCTCCATCACAACAGAAGCTTTACCTCCACAGATGCTCCATCACAACAGATGTCCGTCCCGCACTGCAAGACACTGAGGATTAGACACAACAACATAATATCTTGTCATATTTTTTTTAAATAGTCTTTCATTTCTAACTTATAACATTTCTATATAAAAGAAGAAAAGACAATAATAGGGCGGATCTAATCTAATAGTGCAGAAAGAAGTTATCTGGTTTTTTTTATATGAGTCATATTAACCGATACTCTACTCCGTTGCCATAAATCATAGTTTGGACGGTTGCCAATCTCTCTATTTTTTGTCTTCGTCCATAAAATTCTTCAAATATATTACTATCAGATAGATAACCGGTTGCCTCTAAATAAAGAGGCTTTTAAATAAATTGCATTTTATGGCAGCTGTTTATTATATGTTGGTGCCATAAAAATTTTTACGAATACTTTAAATAAAATTTTTGAGGGAAATATTTTTAACATTTTTTTTTCTGGTGTTAGAATTTGTGAATAGTTTAAGAGAATAACTGTGGCACTTAAGCATAAAGAGATTTATCTAATGATAAGCATTAAATTTATATACTTTTTATCACAAATTCTTCTCATAGACTGCATTGGATCTCCTATATCAATTTTAAATTATACGGCTATAAATATTCATTGCCATGATCAACATGAACTCCTGTAACAATTTTAATAGCATGTTTTTATAATTTGTATAACAATAACACATCCTTTGTTACAAAAATTTATAAAAGAGTTTCAATATATGCTGCGAAACTTCTAAATAACCACTTCTGTAATCTCTCTTTTTTCAAAGTATGAATTTTTATTTTGTCATAAATCTTATATAAATAGGTCAGACATAAACAGGGTTGTATAAAAAAGTTTAGTCATAAATACTCATATAAATAGTTTAGTTATAAATACTCATATAAATAGTTTAATTTTACAATATAATGGTATTGAGCAGGATGGTTTGTTCAGGGTAATTTTAAGTAATTTTTATTTACATTTTTATGTTTAAAAATAATAATAATTAACATTTAACACTGTAAATAACAATTTTGTGTACACCGACACTACGCACTCTATTAATAGTAATTTTGTTAAAAATCTCGCTGTATTTACGGTAGAAGACACTAGACATGTGTTTCTTCTGTCAGTAAGTGGTAACTCATTGGTTTCAGAAATGTCTTCTGCCATCCCATGATCTGCTGTTACAGTTTTTCTTTCGTCACATTACAGATGACATAATTCCGCATTAATAGTTTATTCCAATTATATATAAATAGTTTAGTAGTAAATAAAAATTTTATATAATAATTTTTTATAAACGATTCATTTTTAAAATAAAAATGAATTAGAATGAAATCTTTTTAAAAATTAAATGTATATAGGAATTTTGCACACACGAGCAACGTTATCAACTGCCTCGTTGTATCAACAGAAGGAAAATTGGAACTCGAGTTTTAATGGCAATACAACTAGCGTGCAGAAAAGACTCACATTCGTATCTAATTATAAGTTACTATCTTCAGAAATATGGAAACATGACTCTGTTTCCAACAGTGCATACAAACGTTTCACATCCACTGTCAGATTGTCTTATGTGAATGGCAATATTCGTCGGTAGGGTGTTCATGTAATGCATTAAAAGAACACAAACCCTATGAAATAAAAAGAAATCTTCATGTAAAAAAATTCCGTTGCGATTATTATTTTTTGTATAAATGATAATATGTGATGTATATATATATGGTGTAACAGGTGGACTGACTGAAAAGTTCGTAGGCTGACACATAGATGTCGCTACTAGTATTAAATCCATATGATATTTAGTTAGCCTAACCTTCAAAAGACACGTGTATAAATTTGACAGCTGTTGCACTATTAGTATATGAGTTATAGCACTTTTAGTGAAGCAACTTTTGTTAGTTTGAAAAAATGGATAAAAGGAATTTCGTGTGTTAATAAAGCATTGCTTTATGGCGAAAAAAAAAATAAATACTATTGAAACCGAGGCTTGGCTCGATAAACATTATTCGGACTTTGCACCAGGAAAATCAACCGTAGAGAAGTGGTTTTGCTAAATTTAAACGAGGCGAAATGAGCACGGAGGACGATGCACGCAGTGGACGCCCAAAGGAGGTTGTTACCGACGAAAACATCAAAAAGTCCGCAAAACAATTTCTGATAACCGTAAAGTGAAGTTGATTGAGATAGCTGAGAACCTAAAGATATCAACGGAACGTGTTGGACATAACGTGAATGAATATTTGGATATGCGAAAGCTCTGTTCAAAGTGGGTGCCGCGCGAGCTCACAATCGACCCAAAACAACAACTAATTGATGATTCTAAGCAGTGTTTGTTTCATAGGCTGACATAGATGGCTCTACTAGTATTAAATCCATATAATTTTTAGTTACCCCTAACTTTCAAAAGACACGCGTATAAATTTGACAGCTGTTGTACTATTAGTATGTGAGTTATAGCATTTTTAGTGTTCATCACGTGCAGTCCACTCGACTGACTGTCGACTGGACTCCGGTGTGAAATGATGGAGCCATGTTTCATCCATTGTCACATATCGACGCAAAAATTCGGGTTTATTACGATTGAACACTGCTTAGAATCATCAATTCGTTGTTGTTTTGGGTCGATTGTGAGCTCTGCGCGGCACCCACTTTGAACAGAGCTTTCGCATATCCAAATATTTATTCACGATATGTCCAACACGTTCCTTTGATAACCTTAGGGTCTCAGCTATCTCAATCAACTTCACTTTACGGTTATCAGAAACTATTTTGTGGACTTTCTTTGATGTTGTCGTCTGTAACATCCTCTTTGGGGCGTCCCACTGTGTGCATTGTCCTCGGTGCTCATTTAACCTCGTTTAAATTTAGCAAACCACTTCTCTACGGTTGATTTTCCTGGTGCGAAGTCCGAATAATGTTTATCAAGCCAAGCCTTGGCTTCAATGGCATTTTTCGCCAAAAAGTAATGCTTTATTAACACACGAAATTCCTTTTTTATCCATTTTTCAAACTAGCAAAAAGTTGCTTCACTAAAAATACTATAACTCACATACTAATAGTGCAACAGCTGTCAAATTTATACAAGTGTCTTTTGAAGTTTAGGCTAACTAAAAATCATATGGATTTAATACTAGTAGAGCCATCTATGTGTCAGCCTACGAACATGTCAGCCCAACTGTTATATATGTGTATTACATCACATATATATGGTGTAGATATATGTGATGTAATAACATGTTGCACATGTTTAATAGTTGAACACTATAATAAGTGGAAACAATAATTGAATAGTTGAGTACATGTTTAATAATTGAGAACCATAGTAAACAAGAACAATAATGATAGCAATAGTAAATGAGTATAATATTTGAAAGTACATTGATAAATAGTTGAATACATTGATTGAATAGTTAGGTAGATAATAGTTAAATAGTTAAGTACAATAGTCAATAGTTAAGTACAATAGTCGAATAGTTAAGTACAATATAATAAAATGTCTCGCTCAAATCTCTCAATCTCGTAAAATGTCACTTTTGAATTTTCCTAATTCTTCTTTGGTATTTTTTTCTTGAAAAGAACTCGAGAGACTTAAATCAAATCAGTTATAATTGAAAGCCAGGGTTATATTTTCTCCTTTATTATGAATTAGAAAACATCAAATAAACTACTTTTCTAATATCTGAGTGTTTGTTTTCTTACTGGACACAGGCCAAAACATGTTTTGCCCTTTCATTGAATTCTGATATTTTTTCATCACATTTTCTGAATGCAAGTTGATTTATTGCGACAATTTATCTTCCACCAAACTTATTATTGAATCGAATAAAAGAGAAATAATCTTATTCATTTTTGAAGGGATTCATATTTCAGCGATCGCTTCTCTAATGGCTGTGAGGTTTATTGGTTTTCTTCTTTTTAAGATTAAAAGATGTGGATAAAAACTGTAAATCCGGTTAAATATTCTAATCTTTAAAGTAAAGTAGGGTATAAACTGCGATGTCACTTTATATCAATTTGAATTTTACTAAATTTTGAAGAATACAAGCTGTACTTGCACTGTAAGTGCAGGGAAACATTATAATAAATTTCCTATTTGGAGGCGACGGATGAAACTAAATTTCATACATAAACTATGGAAGGGAGGGCAAGATGAATGTTGTGGGAAAAAAATACAATATATGGTAAAACATCCACATTATTTGTTAGGAACCAGTTTTTGACTCCAGTCGCGGTATGAAGGGAAGCTCCGTCTTGCTGAAACTTCCACTCTTCACACCCCCCCAAGTCAGAACCATAAGGAAGAAGCTCGGAATTCAGCACTTGAATGTAGTCTCTATGTTTTGCCGACCATTTAAGAAAACTAGACTTGTCCTTCCTCCGTATCCAACAGCCAACCAAACCATTCAACTCCCTCCTCCCATTTGTCGTGTTGAATAGTATTCGTCTTCATTCCTCAGACAATGCCAGTAGTGCTTATATCCGTCTGGACCGTCTAAGTTAAATTTCTTTTCATCGGAAAATATCACAGAAGTCCATTCTGTAGTCCAGGACATGTGCTCCTTAGCCCACGCTAAACGGTTATCAATGTGAGCTTGTGTCCACTTAGGATGATGTTTCCGTTTTTTGAAAATGAATTTTTAGATCTTTTAATATAGTTGTAAACTGTTTGTTTCGTCACATGATTAAGTCCTGCTTGATTTCTTGCCTTTGTTCTTTTTTAAGCACCCGAACAAGTTTTCTTTCATCACGTGGTGTTAACTTTTTCGGTCTACCAGTCTTCTTTTTCTTTCCATCTTTATAAGGATTTCTGATAAAGTTTGAAACTGCATTGGGGCTCATCTACAACAATCGAGCAATTTCTCTGACATCTTTACCATCATTTTGATATGCGGAAATTTGGCCTTTTGAAAATCGTTCAAAGGTATTCCTTTAGGCATTTCTGAGAACGGAGAAACAGCGTAACTTTTAAACAAATTAGATTATTTTGACAGAAAAGGATAAAACAAAGTACAAAATCACTATTTAACTAAAGAACAACTCACTAAATTAAGTATATTAGCAAGTGTCCTACGTTTTTACACATCGGAAATTATATATACTAATTTTATTAATAATATTAGTGGTAGATGTTTAATTTTTGCCTAAAATGAAAAAAAAGGGTCATTAAACTAAATCTGCACAAATATCTGGTAATTAGGAGAAAATAAGAGACATTAATTGGCAAAAAAACACTGTCTTTCTATTTTTTTACGCAGTGTACAGTATGAAACTCAAAGAAAATAATCTTTTGTCCCAACAACTAATCAAATAATCACCATCCCGCGTATCATGTGAAATATTTTCAGTGTTCTGACCTTCACTTTGTACAAGATATTGCATTCAGTGTAGAACAGGGAGGGGCAAACTCTTTCGGTCGAGGGCCAAAATTCGAAGAAAAAAAGTTTGACGGGCAAGAAAAATTTTTCTGAATTTTTAAAAATATTTATAATATTAATAACCATTTATTATTGCCATAATATTATTAACCATATTTTATTTTTTGAAATATTTTACGAATAACCCAAACAAGCACTAGCTACGCTATACTTTTAATAATTTTACCACTATTCACAATGATACTGCATGACGGCAATCTTTCCATACGTAATCAATAATATTAGAACTCGCGCAGAAAGAAAAACCCGCTGGCTGAAGCTCAAAATGCGCAGTCTGCGCACCTATATTGGATTCCCATTTGTCTGCTCCCCGAGAAAGAAATAACCTTTTTTGGCGACACTCTACAGCTATAATTAACAAAGAATTTCCACTTTTAACACTTTAGCGATTGAAAGATATCTGTGCTGGCTATTTCCATCGATTTATGTTTTGTAGAACAAAAATAGAGAAAGTAAAAAAATCAGCATTGAAAAAAAGGAAGAAAAAAAATGTAATCAAAGTAGAAAAGGAGATGGATATATATAATATTTAAATATATATTTCTTTTAATTTGCCATTGACCAGGCAAATTAAAATTCTATCCGCGGGTCGGATAGAACCTTCTATCGGGCCGGAGTTTGCCCATCGCTGGTGTAAGACGTTCACTACTTCTATACGTACACTGTCACTTGGGATGTTTTTAACAGTCTATCTTATGTTCTCTTTCAATGAACGTAGGTTTGTTACGCTACCAGTTTACACAGCGGAATGTAGGTATCGGTACTGCCTAAAAGTCACACGAGGTGAACTCTAGAGAAAGAGGTGGCCATTCCGTTTTAAAATATTAGTTGACAATTCTCATGTATCTAAATTGTGCAAATTTCGAGTAGGTAGGTGACAGGTATACAAATATATCTGCTACTTTCCGTAATTCTTCTCTTCATGTCTACTACAATCTATGAAATTTGGCTTCATTTGTTTTTATTAGTACCTCTATACAGGGAAAGTTATTTTAGGGCCATACAATATTTTATTGTAAGTTAACTCTTCAATAACAGTTTTGAAGCATGACACACAATTTTTTAATACGCTTTTATTAGTTTCACCTGTTTGTTTGTTTGTTTGTTTGTAACTGACTCTTTGGGTTCAATTTGCCCTACTTTAAGCCAACAGATTTAGTTTAAACGTTGTAGACTTATCAAAGACACTAAAACATTTTGATAAGCTTATTATCTCATCATGATTAGGATCGTCAGGATGAGAAATTTTATTTTTAACTTATGAAGAGCAATTTAACCCATGTAGAATGAAAGTACCTAAGACATACAAACCTACGTGGGACAGTGGCACAACGGATAACGCGCCTGACTACGGATCAGAAGATTCCCTGTTCGAATCCTGGCTGGCTCGACCGACATATTCGCATTTAGCCTTTGGTTTGCTCACAATTAAATTTTTTGTAAGAACTATAGTTCAGTCCTCCGTACCGGGACCATACTTAAATATTATATTTTAAAAACACTAAAAAACACGCTTTTAGAGTTAATCAAACTAAAAAATAAATTAATAGTTAAAAAAAAAAAAAATAAAAAAACACGCTTTTAGAGTGAATCAAACTAAAAAGTAAAAAATAATTGTTAACATAAGAATAAAATGACTGATGAGAAAATGAATGTAACTGTTCTAAAAGCGTGGGGTGCTTTTGTATGACATTTTTAAACTAACTCTGCATTTCGGAATGAAACTAGTGAAAAATTATAACGATTAATATCGAGCATCCCATGCTTTTAGAACAGGGACATTCATTTTCTCGTCAGTCATTTTATTTTTATGTTAACAATTATTGAATTTCGCTTTTATATTATTGTAATATACGAAGTGTCCCGAATATTTGAAAGGATTTTAAAACATCCCAAACAAAATGGTGTACTGTATGCGATCTGCACTCTTTCCATCGAATACTAAATTCTGATTCCATAAGATGCCAGCCAATAGGAAATCAGATATCTTGCTGATTCAGGCTTCAGATTGGCTGATGTTCTATGAACGAGATTTTAGTATTCGGGAGGAAATCAACTTCGGTTTTATCAAAGATTTTTTTTTTGTTCCTACACAAGAAAATAAATCGCAGCCATAATATGCAGCTACAACAGATGGCGCTTCACCGTAAAGTTTAAAGAAAATATTCAAAATTATGATAGCTCCTTTAAATATCTGTAATTATTGTACGCTTTCAAGTAAGACAGAATTGCAATATAGATATGTTTCATATAATTCTGTACAATTTAGATACATTTCATTATTATGCTAATGTAGCGTCAAAAGCGTCATCTATTGAAAATAATTTTAACGACTTTTTGTGTGGGAATGGCGAGAAAAAAATTAAGAATGCAAACCCTCCTCCCCCAAATTTCATCCAAATTTTATTACACACAATGAATTTGGTGAGAACTTCACTTTTAAGTGAGAAATTTTTGATTTAATCCAGCAATTTGGTATAAATTATACGACATATTCTTATAGAATTCAATACAAAATTGAAATAACGGTGCAAGCTATAGAGCTACTGCAAGCTAACAAGTTACAGAGTTATATTATATATATTGCATAAGGAATTTTAAAAAAATTACTTGGGGAATTAAAAATTATACTACATTTAAGTGAAATGTGAAGTTTGCAATTTTTCTATTATTTCGAACTCAAATTACATTACTTTGAAGGTATTTACGCTAAATGTTTTGTAAACGAGTTTTCTCAGCTTGATTTTTATTTCACATAAGAAAATAGCTTTAAGAATGTGAAATGAAACTGATTTTGATTTTTATAGAAATAATGCTACTTAATCCTGTGTATTTTTTATTCTACTACCTCGGGATATTCTTTAACTTAGAGCAGATGCTGAGTTTTCTGAGATGCAAATCTCGGAAACGTTTAGAATTCGAATCATTTGTGCAGCTGAATTCTTTGAATAAATGTGGGATTTAACAAAGGAAATTGAATTGCTCTTTTGATCGGAAAAATAAACTCAAACTAAAGTTTTAGAAAAACGTCCAAATTTTAAAAGCAATTCAGTTTTTATTTCCCTTTTTTTATTAGATTATGTTAGAGAGGAAAATTTGAAATTAGTAAAAATTGTCGCCATAGAAGAATTAACCCTGAAATTCTCTGTGCTCGAATTTTTTAAGGAGGAATATATTTCAATCAAAAAGAAAATTTTTCAACCAACGAATTTCATTATGTACGGACCTTCCTTTCTTTCTTTTGTTTGGATACCTCACTTCAGTAAATTTTCTTACAGATAAAAGGATCAACAATACTTAAAAATTGTTTAAGAGAAAGATATTTTAATTCAATATAAAATCTCAATTTTCATATATATCTAAGCCATTAAAGAATTCTCTCGAATCAGAAAATTCTGATAATTTCTTCATTTTTGCTGTTGCATTTTAATAGATTCTACGTTGTTAAAGAAAGGGGTTGTCAGCTTGAGCATTTCTCATACAGGGAGGTTTGGTTTGGTTTGTCGCTCTACGGTCATCTACGGTCGCACACGAGTTCTAAACAGACCGGGACCTACAGTTTAAAGGGTATTCCGAACCATTTACAAACATCCATACCCCCGCCAGGCTTCGAACCTGAAGCCTGTGATACAAGGCCAGAGTGCTAGCCACTTGGCCACGAGGCTGCATAAAGGGAGGAGGAGGATTCTTTCCCTGATGACTGTCGAGTAGTTGCCTCATTTGCGTGTCTTATCAGAAAAAAATCCGGAAAATCTCTAATAAAATTTTATTATCAGTGCTAAAAAGTTCGTAATTATCAGCTGACAGTTATACGATAGAGTCTCAGTATCAGCATTGTTAAGGAATTTTCTCGAACCGGTAAATATCATGTCAAAATTCTGACAGTTTCTCCTTTTTTCAGTGGAGTTTCAGCTGATTGAACTTTGTACAGGATGCTACAAGATTGATATTTCTTACAAAAGATGGAAGAAAGAATATTACCTTTAGGAAACACTGTTAGAGTAGCTATCCCACATTTGCTACTGGGCATTTTCTTGGCCCAATAGTTGCGTGTTCAGCTAGCATGCAGAATGACAAGGTTCAATTGGCTACGGGCATCTAGTGGTCACTGCATTCATTGGATTACTGCACGCCAAGGCGACTCGGTAGCGAATACGAGAACACGTCACGCATCGATAATCAGTTTGCTTGGTGGGAGTTTTCCGGTTTACTAAATTTTTCCTCTCGCAAGAGACATAAATTCAGGCAGTTACTCTTAAAATTCTCCCAGAATGCAATGTCTACATAATCAATATAATGCTATTGATCGCACTACATAATAAAGATATTAATATCATATGAATTCAGAATTGTCAAAATTCGAGTTCTTTTTCATGAGAAAAACCACCAGCATCCCATCAGAGAACCGTTAATCGTTGCAGATCCTTAGAACGAAGGTTAGCACTAAATTTTGAACGCATCATATAAACATGAGGAGAACTGCAGTCGCTGTGGCAGATTTATCATTAGCCAGGGTGCACCATGAGAGGCCTGTCGCATTGTACCCTTGTTTATGGTAAATAAGTAGATTGAAATGACTTTCTTTAGGTTGGAGGAGGAAGGTGAAAATCGAACGTACTCCAAAGTAATCTCGATGATGACCTCATAGCAATGATGATGTGAACATCTCAGTAATCTAACCCTCTGTGATGCACATGGGATAGCATTTCATGTTCAAAACATTTGTTGTGTTAGTAGCTAATGACCTCATGTTAAAACGAAGATTCAGAACCAGTAGCAAATATTTAAACTAAAAATTAATTCTTGTCACGAATAATTTTTTAATTAATTATGTGCCTTATTTTTACCTTTTTTATAAATAATGAGATGATTCTGTTGGTTCCTATCTAAATTGTTTGTAAACCTTACTTATTTATAGGCAATAATCAGTGTAAAAGATTTTCTGTAAGGACAAGAAACTTGAATCACATTTGGTTTCCTTACGTTTCCAAAATTTCTACGATTTTCTACGATTGCTTGATTTACTACATCTATAACCTTAGAATTGCATTTCGCAGTTTTCTGGGAATCGCCATCTGCTCATTGATAAATAAACTTAGATGAAAAAACACTGCAACAATGATTAGAGACTCAGGAAAGGGGAAGGAAAAAAAAAAAAAAAAAAAGACCAAAATCCTGAAAACATTTCTGGTGAAAGAGAAGAAGAAAGAAACTTCTCTAACGACGAAAAGAAATCAGAGAGGAAAAGACCAGGTGCTTTTTCAAGTCCTCCGCTTCTTCTTAAACTCTTCTTTTAAACATTTACCCCAACTTTCAAGAAGAAGCAACAGAAAAAAGAAAAAGAAATCGAGGGCGTCTTGTTTCTGCAACAATTTCATTCCCAACGCGGAAAAAGTGAAACGGAAAATTAAAAGGGCTTCCACCGACGGGGCTGAACTTCTTTTTTTCCACGCCCATAAATCAGCGACTCAACAGAAACGGGCATGCAGGAGATGTTGCCATCGTTTTAACCCAAAACATCAAGCGGAAATGAGCACCTCGGCTCTTCCTCTTCGATGGCACCTTCCCATGTTAGAAAGCTGTAAATGGTTTCCGTTACGTTTGCAATTAGTCCAAGGCGTTACGGTTGAAGTTATTCAAGGATTTGCGAATGAAATGGGAGGAATAATACATACATGGGAGAGGGGATGATAGCTATGATTTTCAAAGGAAATGATTAAAATGACGAATCATTAGAAAAGTGAAATTGTGGTGTTGAATATTTTAGCATATAAAAAAGGATTAATGCTACATTCTTGATTAAGCAATTATACAGACACATAGTACTTAACTATTATAGAATTTAGATAATTATTTATAATTTATACTTTTTTTTTTTTTTTGAAACAGAGCAGGACAAATTAGGAGTAAAATATTTTAAAAAAGACGCAAATCTATTTGCTTCTGAAACAACTTCAGTTAACTTTAAATATATCTCTTCTTCAAAATCACAAATGCTTTAAAAATCTGACTATTTATGTATGGAAGAGATTCAAACTATTAAAATCAATTGAAATTCGAACTAAACTAAAAAACTCCTTCCTTTTTTTTTCCTTCCCTGTAAAATATATTTAAACTAAAAATTTATCATTTTCTTGTTTATAACTAATCTCTGTTACCTTGTATGATTCAGGGAGGGTTTTAGGGTTTCCAACTGAATTGTATGCAATCTTAATTATATATAAGCATTAATCATTCTTAATAATAAAAAATGTACTTTTTGTAAAAAACAAAAATTTGAAGACCATCATCTAATGTTACATTCGTTGTGAAATACTTTTTGATAGACATAGTACTCAGAATCTGAAAATAAAAAAATCTAAACTAAAAATTTTAAAAACTTATTTATTTTTATGTACGGAGTAATTCTAACACTCTTATCTTCAATTTAAAATTATTGCTGGCGTCTTTTCGAAGTTAAGCCCGAAGTCTTATTCAATAATAAAACTTTTAAACATTTAAGTCTTCAAAAGATTTGCGAAATTAGTTCCTTTTTCATTTTTATCAGTTTTTGTTTCAAATTATGTAATACATAAATAGATTTCTTTAAAAATTTACAAAAGAAATTCATTACATTAAGACATTAAGTAATGATGTAGGGGTTAACTTTAGAGTTTTGAATGTTTTGGCACACAAAAAAGAATGTATGTTCCGCTCTCCATGAAAGTATTTATTTATTGATATACATATACCTAAACTGTCCTTTTTTAAGACAATTAAGAAAAAATGAAATGAAATAAAATAATTTAAAGTGCACACACAAATCTTCGATTTATTTTCAACAAGCCTTCTTTTTAATTAATCAAAGAGACTTTAAAAGACTGATTATTATTATTATTATTATTATTTTTGCGAATGAAAATAGCTCTAAAACTTTTTACTTAAATCTAAAAACTATTTTTTGATCCTTCTCGATATGTCAAGCTCAATTCTGTCTGTAGGCTTAAATTAGTTGTAATTAAATTAAATTCTAAATGAGTTGCAATTTTCCCATTACTTTTTTTAATCAGATTTTGATTTAATTTAAGCATTAATATAAATAGATTTCTTAATAAAAAATTTACTTACTGAAAGATAAGAAATAAAACAAATAATTTAAAAACACTTGTTGTTAAACATGATATGCATTAAAATGAAACTTTTTATCTAATAAAAAGACAATTAGCTGGAAGAAATTAGAAATGGAACTTTTTATTAGCATAAACACATAATAACTGAATAAAAAATATTTTAAAACCAAAGCATATAGTTTTTTTATTATAAAAGTCACTTATATTGAACCAAAAAAAAATTAGGCTTGTTTTATGCTCTGAGTTAAAATCTTATTTGTGTTGCCAGTGCTCATGAAACTTCAATTTGTATTTTAACGAGAAACATGAAATAAAGCGATCGATAAATTTTACTTCATCAGAGGGTCGGTTTCTGGAGCTTTTAATGGTGTTTTTCTAGACTAAATAGATTTGCTAGACTTTTCCTGCAAGATGGGGACTATTTTCCGCGTATAAATTGCAGTAATTGCATCTTTTACTACACTTCATCTTTGTTCAGACTAAAAAGAAATTGAACAAAACATTTTGTCATCTTATCTAGATGAACTGTTGTGGTTGTTTCTTGTAATTTCTCAGACACTTCTCTTATTCCATAAAGTTTATTCTCTGCTATATATTTTTATTATTTTATATTTTATTTAAGAACATCAGGTCATCCTTTTGTTTAATATATATTATTTCTGCACCACATACACACTCACACATATAACATATATATAACAACTCCTGTTTGAGGGCAACTCAAATTAATAGACGGAATGAAACTATATATATATATATATATAGATATATATACACACACACATCAGATGGTCATAAAATTACTGATTGCTTGGGAGCAGCTAAAAGTAACGGACGGAATAATATATATATATATATATATATATATATATACTATCTGGGAGAAAGTGACGGGACACCCGACAAAAGTCGACCCGTAGAAAAGTCGACAATACATCTGACACATGCGCAATAATAGGTATCACGTGTCAGCCATATCCTATAAATACTCTGTGGAGTCGACTAGAGTTGTTTTTGTCAAGATGCCGCCACGGGAAGAGTTGTCTGAGTTCGAGAAAGGTGTGTTGGTTGGATTTCATCTTGCCAAGGTGTCAATTAAGGAGATATTCCGTCTCCGTAACTGCTCAAAATCAACTGTAGCACGTGTTGTGTGTCGCTACAAGACTGAGGGGACACTGTCAGAACAAACCCCGAAGTGGACGACCACAGTTCTCACCAGCAGGGAACGGCGGGTGCTCGGCAGGGAGATTCGAAGTAACCGTCAAACATCCATGGATAACATCGCTAACGAGTTTAGACAAGCCACAGGTGTGGCAGTTTCGACCAAGACTCTTCGTATCGAGGCCCATAAGTTAGGTTACACTGGACGTTCGGCGGTCCATAAGCCTTTGAAACCAACAAGAAAACCAACAAGAAAGTGCTCCTTCGATGGGCCAAAGACCACCTTACTTGGACTCTGGATGACTGGAAACGTGTCCTTTGGAGTGACGAGTCACGATTTTCCCTTTCCGTACCGATGGATGTGTCTGGGTATGGCGTTTACCAGGGAGAACGCCTTTTGCCCGAGTGTGTCGTCCCAACTGTAAAGTTTGGTGGAAGAGGATTGATGGTATGGGCCTGTTTCTCCTGGTATGGGGCTGGCCCACTGGTGAAGGTTGATGGTACGATGAATGCCAATAGATACTGTGATATTCTCGACAATCATGTCTTTCCTACCTTGTGGGCAACGTGCGGTATGGATGATTGCTGGTATCAAGACGACAACGCCACATGCCATGTTGCAAGGACTCTTGATTGGTATGTGAACAACAACGTTAAACGCATGGAGTGGCCGGCGCAGAGCCTGATCTTAACCCAATTGAACATCTCTGGGACGAAGTGGACCGTCGGTTGAGGGCCTGCACCCCACTCCCCAAAAAGCAAGCCTGAACTATGGAACTTCCCGTTAAACATTTGGAAGGAAATTCCTCTTGCCACTATGGCTAATTTAGTGGAAAGCATGCCCAGAAGGGATGCAGCTGTGATCGCAGCCAAAAGGCCCTACCTCCTATTAATTTTAATAAATATGGGTTTATGTCGTTATAGTGTCGTGTCCCGTCACTTTCTTCCACATAGTATATATATATATATATATATATATATATATATATATATATATATATATATATATATATATACTTATGTAGCCATAAAATTACTCCTTTTTCGAGGGCAACTACAGCTAATGGATGGAATAAAACAAATGGGAACCACCATATTATTACCACAAATGGAAACAATAATTAAAATGAAAGCACAAAAAAGGAACTATGTAAAACTTCATTAATGTTCGATCAATAAAAAAAAATGCACATGCAGAAATGAATGAATGAATACATATGAAACTTACAGAAAATGATGTTTTATTAATCAAGAATAGAGTTCAACATTTTCAATGTGCTGACTTTCCCTGTGTACAAAATATTGCATCCGATGTATGTCGTTCTCTACTATTGCCCGTAAACTGTGACTTTGGATGTCAGTAACAACCCGTCCTTTAATTCTGAAGTCACCAATAAATGTAACAAATTTAAGATACCCTTCCCCTCCCCCGCAGTTCATGAGGTGATGTCCGGAGGGAAAACATTGACTGATAACTCTCTCATTGCCTTCCAGGTAAGGTAGGACGCAACATTAGGCATAAATTAATCAAAAGAACTTCTGGCTTTATGTTAGCTTTCCTCTTATTGGAATGGTTGAATCCATGGCTGTTACTAGAGCATTAATAAATTTGTATAATCTGCTTAAATTATGAAAAAATTCATAGTAAGTATATGACAGCAGCAATAAATCTTTCTTATCTGCTACTTGTTTATTATTACTATTATTATTATTTGCGGAATTCAACTCCCGTGCCTTCCACAGTCTATATATTCATTTCGTTTCTTAGCTTTAGAAGCAAATGCCTTGAATTTCATGGACACCCTATATATTTATGGATTTTGTACATCAGTGTGCCTACCGTTGGAGAGGAATGGAATGTGTCAATCAGAAGGTCTTTTAAGAGCAACATCTCCAGATTTGCTGCGTGGGGCATTGAAGAAACTCTGAAACAGGCAGCTTGGTTATAGTTTCGAGGTGCTTATAAATCCTGTCGTAATCTTCAATCGAGTCTTCTCATTCCTGAAAGCAATGATTATACCGAGTATCTCCAATGAGCACAAACTTTAGCCCATATGCGCGATAATCGCTCATATTACCAAGGCCCTTGAGTCGGGAGGGAAATATTCCATACTAAAGTAACAATAGCAACCGATAATCATAACAATTTTTGTAGCTACTTTTTTGGCGATTAATTCCATTTATACTTTAATGTATTAACAAACAATGCATACAAATCCTGCCAATCATTGATTATTATAAGACGATCTTCAATTTAGCCTAATGTTTGATGGATAATTAATACTGTGCCGCAATTAAAGGACGACAAATAAATAAAATTTTCTTTTCAAGAAGTTCATTTGAAAGCAGCCGTATCATATTTAAGTAATCGTGCTTATCATTGGTTATCATTTGGAGAACGAATACATTTTTAAACATGTAACATTTTAACCGTAAATTAGTTACTCATCATTTAACTAGAAAGTTAAGTTCTAAAACTAGCATCAACAAGCTCTTACGCAACCAACAGAAAACGTCAACTTCAGTTTAAAATTTCTCTGACGTGAAACATCCATGACGGAGACCTTTAAACGTTAAAAGCCTCAACTGAAAATAAATGGGCAAAAAGCATTAACATTTCATTCCATGAGAATTTCTTAAAATCCTTGATGGTTTCGCCCGTTTTATCTCTCCACAATAATAACAACAAAAGAAAGAAACCTTATAACCATGGTTGTTACGTCTTGTAGCGGAAAGTAAAAGGAATTTTAACTAAAATTATGTAGCACAATTTGGCAACGAGTTGAAAAAAATTATCCAGGGGGAAAAAAAATGGAAAAGCATGAATTCGAAAGCTTGATCTTATTAATGCATTCTGAAGTTATTATCTTCAACATTTTTCGTGGAGAACTTTTTTTCTTTTATTCAGACATTATTTTTCCTTTTTACAAATTTTTTTTTCTTTAAACAAGATGGAAAAATGGAACTTTAAAAGCCAAATAATGGATTTAAACCTTCTTATTGGAATGTCATTACTCTCATGGGAACATTGAATTTAAAAGAAGAAATTCTTAAAAGTGGAAAATAAAATTTTATGTAATTTTCTTTTTACGAATTCTAGAGTTCATTTCTTATCTTGAAGAAAATATATGCTTTTGCTTTAGTTTCATTCCTAGTATTTCTTCGTTGTCAATTGTTTGCTATTATTTTTCAATAAATTCGTAGGATGCTTACTGGTGTATATCATCATTGTCAATCGTTTGTTGATTTTGTTAACAGATTCGCATTTCTTTACTTTTTACTTAGGATGCCTACTGATGCATATCATCATTTTCAATTTGTGGATTTTTTTTTAACAAATTCATGTTTGCTTACTTATTGTTTAGAATGCTTATTGGTGTATATCATCATTGTCAATCGTTTGTTGATTTTGTTAACAGATTCGCATTTCTTTACTTTTTACTTAGGATGCCTACTGATGCATATCATCATTTTCAATTTGTGGATTTTTTTTTAACAAATTCATGTTTGCTTACTTATTGTTTAGAATGCTTATTGGTGTATATCATCATTGTCAATCGTTTGTTGATTTTGTTAACAGATTCGCATTTCTTTACTTTTACTTAGGATGCCTACTGATGCATATCATCATTTTCAATTTGTGGATTTTTTTTTTTTTTTAACAAATTCATGTTTGCTTACTTATTGTTTAGAATGCTTATTGGTGTATATCATCATTGTCAATCGTTTGTTGATTTTGTTAACAGATTCGCATTTCTTTACTTTTTACTTAGGATGCCTACTGATGCATATCATCATTTTCAATTTGTGGATTTTTTTAACAAATTCATGTTTGCTTACTTATTGTTTAGAATGCTTATTGGTGTATATCATCATTGTCAATCGTTTGTTGATTTTGTTAACAGATTCGCATTTCTTTACTTTTTACTTAGGATGCCTACTGATGCATATCATCATTTTCAATTTGTGGATTTTTTTAACAAATTCATGTTTGCTTACTTATTGTTTAGAATGCTTATTGGTGTATATCATCATTGTCAATCGTTTGTTGATTTTGTTAACAGATTCGCATTTCTTTACTTTTTACTTAGGATGCCTACTGATGCATATCATCATTTTCAATTTGTGGATTTTTTTTTTTAACAAATTCATGTTTGCTTACTTATTGTTTAGAATGCTTATTGGTGTATATCATCATTGTCAATCGTTTGTTGATTTTGTTAACAGATTCGCATTTCTTTACTTTTTACTTAGGATGCCTACTGATGCATATCATCATTTTCAATTTGTGGATTTTTTTTTAACAAATTCATGTTTGCTTACTTATTGTTTAGAATGCTTATTGGTGTATATCATCATTGTCAATCGTTTGTTGATTTTGTTAACAGATTCGCATTTCTTTACTTTTTACTTATGATGCCAATTTGTGGATTTTTTTTTTTTTTAACAAATTCATGTTTACTGATGCATATCATCATTTTCAATTTATGGATTTCTTTTTTTTTTTTAACAAATTCATGTTTGCTTTTACTTATTGTTTAGAATGCTTATTGGTGTATATCATCATTGTCAATCGTTTGTTGATTTTGTTAACAGATTCGCATTTCTTTACTTTTTACTTAGGATGCCTACTGATGCATATCATCATTTTCAATTTGTGGATTTTTTTTTAACAAATTCATGTTTGCTTACTTATTGTTTAGAATGCTTATTGGTGTATATCATCATTGTCAATCGTTTGTTGATTTTGTTAACAGATTCGCATTTCTTTACTTTTTACTTAGGATGCCTACTGATGCATATCATCATATCAAATTCATGTTTCTTATTTATTGTTTAGAATGCTTATTGGTGTATATCATCATTGTCAATCGTTTTTTTTTTTAACAAAACTTTTACTTAGGATGCCTACTTGCATATCATATTTTCAATTTTGGATTTTTTTATTGTTTAGAATGCTTATTGGTGTATATCATCATTGTCAATCGTTTGTTGATTTTGTTAACAGATTCGCATTTCTTTTTACTTTTTACTTAGGATGCCTACTGATGCATATCATCATTTTCAATTTGTGGATTTTTTTAACAAATTCATGTTTGCTTACTTATTGTTTAGAATGCTTATTGGTGTATATCATCATTGTCAATCGTTTGTTGATTTTGTTAACAGATTCGCATTTCTTTACTTTTACTTAGGGATGCCTACTGATGCATATCATCATTTTCAATTTGTGGATTTTCTTTACTTTTTTTTTTTTTATCATTTTCAAATTCATGTTTGCTTACTTATTGTTTAGAATGCTTATTGGTGTATATCATCATTGTCAATCGTTTGTTGATTTTGTTAACAGATTCGCATTTCTTTACTTTTTACTTAGGATGCCTACTGATGCATATCATCATTTTCAATTTTGTGGATTTTTTTTTAACAAATTCATGTTTGCTTACTTATTGTTTAGAATGCTTATTGGTGTATATCATCATTGTCAATCGTTTGTTGATTTTGTTAACAGATTCGCATTTCTTTACTTTTTACTTAGGATGCCTACTGATGCATATCATCATTTTCAATTTGTGGATTTTTTTTTTTAACAAATTCATGTTTGCTTATTTATTGTTTAGAATGCTTATTGGTGTATATCATCATTGTCAATCGTTTGTTGATTTTGTTAACAGATTCGCATTTCTTTACTTTTTACTTAGGATGCCTACTGATGCATATCATCATTTTCAATTTGTGGATTTTTTTAACAAATTCATGTTTTGCTTATTTATTGTTTAGAATGCCTATTGGTGTATATATCATTGTCAATCGTTTATTGATTTTGTTAACAGATTGCATTTCTTTACTTTTTACTTAGGATGCCTACTGATGCATATCATCATTTTCAATTTTGGATTTTTTTAACAAATTCATGTTTGCTTATTTATTGTTTAGAATGCTTATTGGTGTATATCATCATTGTCAATCGTTTGTTGATTTTGTTAACAGATTCGCATTTCTTTACTTTTTACTTAGGATGCCTACTGATGCATATCATCATTTTCAATTTGTGGATTTTTTTTTAACAAATTCATGTTTGCTTATTTATTGTTTAGAATGCCTATTGGTGTATATCATCATTGTCAATCGTTTATTGATTTTTGTTAACAGATTCGCATTTCTTTACTTTTTACTTAGGATGCCTACTGATGCATATCATCATTTTCAATTTGTGGATTTTTTTTTTTAACAAATTCATGTTTGCTTACTTATTGTTTAGAATGCTTATTGGTGTATATCATCATTGTCAATCGTTTGTTGATTTTGTTAACAGATTCGCATTTCTTTACTTTTTACTTAGGATGCCTACTGATGCATATCATCATTTTCAATTTGGTGGATCGTTTTTTTTTTTTAACAAATTCATGTTTGCTTTTTTATTGTTTAGAATGCTTATTGGTGTATATCATCATTGTCAATCGTTTGTTGATTTTGTTAACAGTTCGCATTTCTTTACTTTTTTAGGATGCCTACTGATGCATATCATCAGATTGTGGCATTTTTAACAAATTACATGTTTTTACTTATTGTTTAGAATGCCTACTGTATATCATCATTGTCAATCGTTTATTGATTTTGTTTTCGCATTTCTTTACTTTTTACTTAGGATGCCTACTGATGCATATCATCATTTTTTTTTTTAACAAATTCATGTTTGCTTACTTACTATTGTTTAGAATGCTTATTGGTGTATATCATCATTGTCAATCGTTTGTTGATTTTGTTAACAGATTCGCATTTCTTTACTTTTTACTTAGGATGCCTACTGATGCATATCATCATTTTCAATTTGTGGATTTTTTTTTAACAAATTCATGTTTGCTTATTTATTGTTTAGAATGCCTATTGGTGTATATCATCATTGTCAATCGTTTGTTGATTTTGTTAACAGATTCGCATTTCTTTACTTTTTACTTAGGATGCCTACTGATGCATATCATCATTTTCAGTTTGTGGATTTTTTTAACAAATTCATGTTTGCTTATTTATTGTTTAGAATGCTTATTGGTGTATATCATCATTGTCAATCGTTTGTTGATTTTGTTAACAGATTCGGCATTTCTTTACTTTTTACTTAGGATGCCTACTGATGCATATCATCATTTTCAATTTGTGGATTTTTTTTAACAAATTCATGTTTGCTTATTTATTGTTTAGAATACCTATTGGTGTATATCATCATTGTCAATCGTTTGTTGATTTTGTTAACAGATTCGCATTTCTTTACTTTTTACTTAGGATGCCTACTGATGCATATCATCATTTTCAATTTGTGGATTTCTTTACTTTTTTTTTAACAAATTCATGTTTGCTTATTTATTGTTTAGAATGCCTATTGGTGTATATCATCATTGTCAATCGTTTGTTGATTTTGTTAACAGATTCGCATTTCTTTACTTTTACTTAGGATGCCTACTGATGCATATCATCATTTTCAATTTGTGGATTTTTTTAACAAATTCATGTTTGCTTATTTATTGTTTAGAATACCTATTGGTGTATATCATCATTGTCAATCGTTTGTTGATTTTGTTAACAGATTCGCATTTTTTTTACTTTTTTTACTTAGGATGCCTACTGATGCATATCATCATTTTCAATTTGTGGATTTTTTTTTTTTAACAAATTCATGTTTGCTTTTATTTATTGTTTAGAATGCCTATTGGTGTATATCATCATTGTCAATCGTTTGTTGATTTTGTTAACAGATTCGCATTTCTTTACTTTTTACTTAGGATGCCTACTGATGCATATCATCATTTTCAATTTGTGGATTTTTTTAACAAATTCATGTTTGCTTATTTATTGTTTAGAATGCCTATTGGTGTATATCATCATTGTCAATCGTTTGTTGATTTTGTTAACAGATTCGCATTTCTTTTTACTTTTACTTAGGATGCCTACTGATGCATATCATCATTTTCAATTTGTGGATTTTTTTTTAACAAATTCATGTTTGCTTACTTATTGTTTAGAATGCCTATTGGGGTATATTAACATTATTAATTGTTTATTGATTTTGTTGACAGATTCATGTTTTTACTTTTACTTAGGATACCTATTGGTATATATCGTCATCATCAATCGTTTGTTGATTTTTTTTTCAACAGATTCGCGTTTTTTACTCATTACTTAGATGACTACTGGTATATATCATGATCTTCAACTGTTTGTTGATTTTTTTTTTTAAACAAATTCTTGTTTCTACTTCAGCTTAAAAAATTAAATTTTTTCCTGCGTATTCTAGCATATACCCTTTAATTTATAGAATTTTTTTCGCGTGCATTTTAGTTAGTAACAACTTTTATTATAATTGAATTTAAATTCATAAAAATCTGGAAATTTAGATAATTCTTAAATAAATATAGGCATTTCGAATAAAAATGAAATCTAATGAAAATTAATTAAATTACTTTTAAAATATTTAAAAAGGCCAATATAAGGAGAATAAAACAAAATACGATTCAAAAGAAAATTATAAATAGGAAAATATCTTCTTTACTTAAATTTTTTAAGATACCATCTTCATTTCTATAATTATTTAATCAATTTTGAGATTTTTTTAAGTAGAAATAGTTTATTAGCTGCCATTTTAAAAGCTAAACTTTATTTAAGGATAATTTTTATTTATATCTATATTATTTGAAATCATACTGTCCAATTTTTGAAAAATAGATAATAAGTTCTGGAATTTTAGTGTTAAATGTATACTTTTTATACATACATGAATATTTTAATGCTTTTCACCAAAATTTCTAATTAATACTAATTAAATAATAATTTTATGTTTCTTTCTTATTTTGTAAAAAAAAAAAAAAAAATTTCAAAACTACATTTCCACCACCACCACAAAGCCACATTTCCATTTGGAAACATTTTTAATTTCTTCATTTGTATTTTCATTTAATTATATCGTCATATAATTATTTATGAAAAACTGTTTTGATGTTGAATATATATCATTAATGCTTTATATATATTAGATTAAAAATTGTTTTTTTAATTGGATGTATATTGATGTAAAACGATGCTTAAAATCTCTGCATTTTGAACCAATTTTTGTTTTCATCGCAATTTATGATGAAACTGATTTAAAAGATTTGCAAACTAAATTATTATATGAGCCGTATTTTGATTTTCTCTCTTATGTTTCATTTTTAAACCTATTAAATAGCAATTTAATTAATTTTTAACAAACTTCATTTTCGTTAAATATTCCTACCATTCATTAAATAATTATAAAAATTTCCAGATTTTATGAATTAGAATTTATTTGTATTGTGTCATAATTTACATAACAGCTTCAATACAGTACGTTTATCACTGTAATTAATTTGCTTTACGTTATTAGAGTGGAGTGTTCTCATAAAAAAGAGGGTCGGGTTTCTGAAATGAGTGGGCTTGTTTCCGAAACATTACAAGCTTCACTGGAGATCATAAATCTAGACGTTTGCCGTTTGGGATTTTAAGAAGAAGCGTTTAACCAAATTATGCCTTTAGGGGTGTTCTTTCTATTTTGTGGCAGCTCAATGTGGGTGAAACCCCGAGATCTCATAATGCAACCATAATAATGCTGAATCTGCTACATATCTGCCATTCCAGGAGCAAATTATCTCAAATCATTCAATGACTTCAAATCGTTGACTCAAATCTCACTAAACTCAAACCGCGCATTTGATTATAACGTCATAACTATTTATATGATTGTTAGAACTGAAACGTAGCATATCTTACTTAATTGCAAACACTTTTCCATATATTTGAACGTTTAAAATATTTGGAATCAAAAAGTATAGATAAAAATAAAATTGTGAAATTCTTTGAAGTGCATCCACTTGTAGAATCAATACAAAAATACTCTGATAGATTGAAGATTAACGCATCCATTGATAATGTAGACAGGGATTTTTGTTACTTTTAACTTAACGATCGATTTTTAGTTTTTTGAAACTCGACTGCATGTTAATCTGGCATCTTTAAACATTAAGAGTTGTTTACTTTTACATGAGTTCGTCTGTATTTTATCCACTTGTAAAATCAAAGAATATGACTAATATATGACTAGAATATGACTATAAGAATATGACAACTGAATATGAGAATATGGCAA